>VXBB01014215.1:135954-152621 GCA_013399915.1 Illadopsis cleaveri | reverse complement strand
CTGACCTTGAATATTTCCAGGGATGGGGCATCCACCACCTCTCTGGGCAGCCTCAGCCAGTGCCTCACCAGCCTCATTCTAAAAAATTTATTCCTTACATCTGTTCTAAATTGATCTCCTTTAAATTAAAAACAATANTGCCACTCTGGTGACTGCTCCCAGTTATCTGAATTAAACCCCACTTCTTCTTACTGTGAAAAATCCAGCCCACGTAGCTTTAAAAATTTAAAGCGATCGGGTGAATCGTTATATGTATCAATTAAATCAACCCTGCCAGTGACAAGTGGATATTTGATTTTCAACCCCCAAAGGACAGTACATACTGTATTACACTAAGGTGATATTTTCTAATAAATTATCTAGCTGACATCTTGCCTCTGAAGGGGAGAGGTAGATTGTTAACAAAGAAGACAAACCCATCTTTTTCCTATTCATGCCTCATTTCCATTATGCATAAGGGGACTGGTCTCAGTGCTTTGTACTTTGTGTACTTTGTGAATGATGAGAAGTGGGAGAGGAAGAGTTCCTGAGCTGCTTATATAAAAATATATATATATAATTATTATTTTTTAAAAATATAGAATCAGAATCACTTAGGCTAGAAGAAATCTTTAAAGGACATTTAGTCCAAGCCCTCTGCAGTGACTGGGGACATCTTCCAGTAGATCAATTTGCTCAGAGCCCCATCCAGTCTGACCTTGAATATTTCCAGGGATGGGGCATCCACCACCTCTCTGGGCAGCCTCAGCCAGTGCCTCACCAGCCTCATTCTAAAAAATTTATTCCTTACATCTGTTCTGAATTGATCTCCTTTAAATTAAAAACAATAGCCCCTTGTCCTATCACAACAGGCCCTGCTGGAACATGTACAAAGCAGTCAGAGTCAACCCCAGCTTTGCCCTTTCCTCTTCCTTTCCCTACCCAGAAGCAAGTTATTATCTCAGTCACAGTAATGGAAATATTAAATCAGATCTTCCAGTACTTTTGTATCAGCATTTCTTCACCTCCACATTCATAGGGCCTCACCTAGGGTGGGAAATCACACAGCTTGTGCAAGGAGACCACGTGAAGTTTGCTGGCTTGGGACAGACCCTGGCTCTGTGCAGGAGCTGGAATAAAGGGAAAGGCTGGATTTGTTCTCTTTTGGTCTCAGGGATAGCCAGGATTTGTTCCTCGGCATCTCTTTCCTCATTTGTGGAGATGGTGACCCCAAATATCCCCCCTGGGGCTAGGGTTTGGTGAAGAGCCAGAAGAAAGGCTGTGTGAGGAGTATTTGTTGGACCCAAGGGAACGTCTGTGAGGTTTCAGAGAGGGTTTCAGTGGTTTGCAGTGTTTGAGAGAATTACTGAAATTATTAAATTGGAAATAATAAATTCTCAATTGATTCAACATTTTGACCATATAAGCTGGGGGCGAGGGAGAGAGATGACAGCTGGTGGAACCAAGTTTTGCAAACATCCATGAGTTTTCACTGGCCAAAAAATCTTTTATTATTTCCCAAGTTGTTCCAGAAGCATAATGGCATCTGCTAAGGGATCAGGAGCCACACAGTGAGGCACCTGTAAATAAACAAGTCAGAAGCAGATGCCAGGAGCAGAAGTTAGAAGGCAGTTTTGAATGAATCTACATTGAAAATACTCCTCTGATTCACTTTTCACATATTTAGGAAAGTGCTTCTTGGGACTCAGTTTCACTTGAATACAAGACATTAGCTCATTATATTTACTGTGAGTTTGTTACATATTAATATCTATTTATTAGTATTTGATTCAACAAGTTACATGAATTTGGTTACAGTAATTTTTTTTTTTTTAACAAATCTTCATGCAGCTTTATCCCATCAATATGTGACAGAACAACTGGTTTGCTGGGCTGTGTTTTCCCTAGTTCTGCCTCCAAAAGGGTTTTCACAGCTTTTAAATAGGAGTTGTTGTGGTTTAGTGTCTCAGAGCTGCAAGTAAATGGCAGTTCTCCGCAGGGAAGGATGTGTCTGAAAAAGGCTCAGCCTTCTGCAGACAGTGGAATAACTGCAGGAGAAGCCTTAATTGGGTGCAGGAGGGAGGAAGGAAAGAAAGCCCTTGACAGGTTGAAATATTTTTCTGTAGCAGCAGCATTTTAGAGGCACTTGTTAATGAAAATGATTGATTGGAAAATGAGTCAAAGCTTTTAAATCTTAAAAAATGATTTTTTTTTTCTTCCTTCTTGAAAGTGGATTCCTCATCTGATCAGGAAGACAAGAGAATTCTCCTCTCCACCTCCAAAGAATTAAAAGTTCCTTCAGGCTCAGTGTTTCTGTGAAACACTGCATAATTATGCATGGGACACCTGGTGCATGTGTGTGACAGGCAGGATGAGGTATCTGGTTTGCTTTTGAGACAGAGAATAGCGAGAATAAAAGGTGAGCTACCTTTTGTACTAAGTGTTTAATAATGTCTTTTGTCAAACAAATTAACACCAGGCACCCTCCCCAAAATCCAACCTAAGCTAATGAAGAGCTGGAATATTACCTGCCATGCCACCAAAATTTTTAGATAATATGTATTGTTGGTTCTGATGTAAAATAATGAAAATAAAATAAATGACAGGCTGTTTTCAAATGGCTTTATTGTCTGTTCTGTTCTAGTGGAAGTGGTAGTCTTCAGGATTGGTAGGGAAGGTAGAAATAATGGTAGGAATATTAATATCCATCTCCCACTTATGTCACCCTTCCAGCCCCGTGAAGTATATGCAAAGATGATATATGACATCAATGTAGCATCAATAAGAGCTCAAATATAAAAAAATTCCCAAAGTGAGAGCTTTTCTACCAGTTAATTCAGATTTGTTGCTTATTTATATTTCATAAATAAAATATATCTTTTTGCCACCTGCTTATATAGTGACACTCATAAATAAAATAGTGACCCAGTAGAATCTGAACATTAGGAAAGGGAGTGAATGTAATTTTAAAATGTTGAAATTAGGTGAGGCAGAACAAAAGTAGCTGGCAGGCTGCACTGCTTTCTGTGTATTCAGCTTGCATGCAGGGTTTATATGCCTTCAAATTGTTTGAGCTTTAATGGCCATAAAGATTAGAAAAAATTAAAATCCAGTGAAGTAGAAAGCAGGGCTCTCCCCACACACATTTTCTTAATTTAATTCTTTTTTTAAAATGGGTCTGCTTCCAGCAGAATGTTTGGTTCAGAAGCTCTGACCTCAGATAAATAATGTGCTGTACCATTGTTTTCCATCAATGAGCATTGCCCATGTGCTCAGTGTTGGCTGGTGAGTGAACACCCTGCTGATCAAGGTCTCTTCTGGCAGAAGCTCTGAAGTCTCTGCACCTCCAGGAGTGAAGCTGTTCACCTTGGGAAATGCTCAAACTCCATTTGTAATGGAGAATCTGTGCTAAATATCCCTTCCTGAGGGTCCAGGGTGAAAATGAACCAATTCCTTCCTTAAAAGTGTGTGCAAGTGGCTGGTTTTGGCTGCTTTGAGAGGGGTGCAGGCGTTACAGGCACGGCTGGACTCTCAGATTTGCACTGCAGCTCTGGTGACTTGCAGCCCACAGCTGTGGGTCCTGTCTTTGCAATTCTCCTTTTCCAGGGTCACTTGTGTGGATTTTGTCTTTAAATGATAGCAGGAGGGGCTGAAATGATTTTTCCTCTGCTGGGCTGGCTTTATCCTCTGAGTGCACACCATACAGCTCTGCGCTGTGTGCCTGGGTGATATGTTGAGCCTTGGATCTCTTCACAAGATCAGCATGGACAGAGATAGGGAGCAGGTTTCAATCCAGCTCCTGGACTCTTGTTTGCAGTCCTCTGTGATGGTTCAGTAATCCTAGGAGCTAACAATAATAATATCAAGTGTCATTACCAATGGCTTTTTTAATCATCCTTATAATTCTTATTCTGAATAGCACTTAAAGCACATTTTTATCTTTCGTTGACGATAAAGTGCAGCCTCATAAATATTTAAATTGTCTGATTAAATTATCCATGCTGAAACAGATAACTGGGCACTTTAATAAGCTTAAACTAAAATCTTGGCTGTTATTATCTCCCTGGAGATGGGAGAGAAAGTGATAAAGGTTCCCTTGGCCCAGGTGACCCTCACACCATTCAGATCAGCAGCGGGTGATTCTTGTCAAATCTGAAAGAGGCCTCAGAAATGAACACCAGGTTGTAGATAATTATTAGCAATCATCAGAGTCTGTCTTTATATCTCTCCAGCTGATGAATATAAAGGGAGGACAGAAAGCCTGCATGGCTCCTCTGCTCCAGAGCCAGAAAACCAAAGTGGGGAGAGATGATGGATGGGGCTTTGAGCTACCTGATCCTAGTGGCAGGTGTCCCTGCCCATGGCAGGGGGTTGGATCTGGATTATCTTTGAGGTCCCCAACCATTCTGTGGTGGTGTTGTGCTGGTAAAGGTGTCCCACTGGAGAAGGGGAAGAGCTGTGATGCCTTAGAGGTTGATTACTAAACCAGCAACTTCTGTTTTAAGTCCCTTTCCTACACTAAGAGACACTTGCTTCAGGTCTGTACTGAGATTTTCAGAGCCAGAGAGGAGTGCTGTGTTGTTCCCTTGAGGCACATGCCAGCCATGGGATGTCACCTAACTCCTTGTTCAAGTCCTCTGGTTTGTAGCTGGATCAATGCATGTGTTTCTTAACTGAAAAATGAAATTGTTATGGCAGCTGCTGTTTTTCTCTCTTTGTGTTCCTGGAAAATGTTGAAACAGCCTCTGAGTCACCTGTTGTGACTCCTGAGGTCATTGCCCTCACTCCAACAGAGGAATCTTCTGTACCTTGCCAGCCTGAGTCAGTGAAAGCTCTGTACAAGCACCTGCACTGGGTCCCAACTCTCCTCCAGGCATGAGAGCTTCTCCCAGAGCCACTTTCGGCCCAGGACTGCAATAAACTGTGATTTCCTCACCTGACACGTGACATATACAAAATATACTCTGGGCTCTGGTGCAGCCTCAAGGCCTTGGTGGAGAGAGAGAGAGAGAGGAACCAGATGAGCAAATGGAGAGAGCAGGGAAGTTTCAGAGCAAGGAAACCTGAAGATAAGGGGGAATCATGTTTTAAGCAGAACTTGGGACAAGTCTACCCTGTGTGGGAAGTGTGAGAGTCCCATGGGTGGGGGAAAGGGAAAGAGGAATGAAGATTTGGAGCCAGGCTCCAAGCTGCACAGGACGGAGATGGCAAGTCTCTGCAAACCCTCTGTACAAGGAGAGCCTCCTCTGCAGGAGTGGGTCAAGCTGGCTTGGTTTGATCCCAGCCCCTAGATCACTTTGCTGCTGGCTTGCAGTGGGTTACCAAGCCTTTGGCTGTGCTGCTCAGCTATTTTATATCCTGCCCAAAATTCTTGTGCCCCTCCTTTTTTCTTAATCACTTCTACTACCCACTCCACTGGCTCTGCCAAGCAGGTTCGGCTGTGGGCCAGAACCTGGTTTCCCTCACCTCAAACAGCAAGAATTGTTTTTGTGCTTGCTTTTTGTGCTCAGGGGAACAGCTCTGAGCAAGTGTGGACTGGGTTAAAGCAGAGAGGAAGAGAGACAGAAGATTCCTATTCCAACCTGTTAGACTGGACAAAGTCAGCATAGAAAATTTGGAGCACGAAAGCAGGAGGCACAACCTGATTTTGCTTTTAGTCCCTTTAGTACTTCACAAGAAATTAGGCAAAATTTTCTCAGCATCCTTCAGCAGCAAAAAAAAAACCCCAATAAACTCTCCACTTAGCACACATCTGAGGAAAAAGAAAAAAACAGATTGGTCTGAAAATAAAAAGGAAAAGCAGGGCAAGAAATATAATTAACAGACATTACCTCAGGGGAAAAGAAGGGTTTGTTTTGCAACTTCACAGGATGGGAAGGATTTAAATGTTGAGTGGGTGCCTGTATGTCCCTGTGCACAAGAATTTCTAGCTCTGTGTCTGTGCTTTTGTGTCTGAGTATACAGATGGAGAGTTGGCAGGGCTTGTGTTCCTGCGTTTATAAGTAAAATGTATATACTTTATTTATACATTTGATAGGAAACATGGAACAAGCTGTCAAGAGCAGGTGTGGGGTATGTGTGTATGAAAATGCCTAATATATACTTTCTCCCTCCTTCCAACTTACACAAACACACCCAGCTCTTCAGACCACATTTCCACTCCATTTTAGGCCAAATGCTCCCAAAGTCACTGAGCACTCTGTACCTTTCCCTGCAAATGAGGCACTGGCAAGTAACAGCTGAAAACCCACCATCCCATAACGTCTCTGTCTTTTATTTTTTTTTTTCTTTAATCCATTTTCCATGATTTTGCTGCACTCTAGTTTTTCAAAAGAGAAACCTCAAGCAGAACTGCAGGTACTTGTCTTGCAGAGAACAGAACATGTAACACCACACACAATTGTCAGTCTGGCAGGTAGTGCACCGGCCTCCCCATTAATTAATCTTTAATGCCATTAATTGGTTGTCTGCTTGGTGGCGGGGAAAAAAAGGGTAAACATTGTTCACAAATCAATTTAATTATGCTCCTAACCAGGTTGTTTTCAAGGGGATAAAAACAATTATGAGCAGTGCAGTGACTGGACACTCAGGCTTTGCTGATAACACCCCTGGAACATGCACGAGGCACACTCACTGGTGCAGGGCTGCTTATTGAGGCTTTTTTCCTCTCAGGTATACGAGAAAGGAGGGATATAATTTGATTTAATTCCTTCTTTGCAGCTGACTCCTTTATTTTATACCCTGGGCCTGGCCTAAACCAGAGCTTTTGGAATCTGCTGCAGCATGCAAAAATAAAAGTTGTTCCTTGCTTACAGGGCAAACTTTTGGGTGTTTTTTCACTCCACAGCAGGATCTCAGATTTTTCCTTTTGCTAATCACTGTGACAATCTTTATTCCAGCACCTGGGTACAGAGCTGGCATGACACAGTGGTCCTTAGTTTCAGCATGAGGGCTGGGTGTGACAGCGTTTGCGACAGAGCAGGAGCGGTAGTGAGAAACTTCCCATCAATTAATCCAATTTCATCAGAGGTGTGCAGTAACACACCAAAATGAGCAGGTGTCAGGATGAGGTATGTGAGTTCTGTACAGTCAATATCATCGATGTCATGGGTATTATAGATTACCCCTGCCCATGGCAGGAGGGCCAGAAGTAGATGATCTTTAAGGGCCCTTCAAACCCAAACCATTCTTTAATGTCTTTTGGTGGCATCCCTCTTTTAGAGAGCTCTGCTGGGCTCTTCACAGCCCACAGCTTCTCTGAAAGACCCAGGGAAAGGTCTGTGTGTGTATGTCTATAAACTCTGACTCCACAATGTCTCCCAAGCTCCATCTTCTATTTTAGAACTTTTCTTCCTGCCAGAATTGGCCTACATGGCTTATTCCCATGTCAAATACCCTGAAACACTCTTAAGTTAGCTGATGGCCCCTCTTCATGTTCCAAATAGCCTTTAGTAAAGCTCAGCCAGTGACCATCTCCACCAGCCCTCTGGCTGAGCTCAGAGGAAGCTGGCAAGTGAGCTGCAGGGAAAATGTTCTCCTGAGCCTTCAAAATGATACTCAGGACTAAGCAAAACATCAGCTTTTGCTGCCCTGAACTTCAGAGCAACCCAAGCCACCTGGTGAATGAGCCTGGTAACTCAGGCAAGCTGGGATTAGGGCAGCAGGAAGACTTACAAACTATCTGAGTGGCAGAGGAGAAGGTTATTTCTCTGCTTCAGGGTAGGAGCTGAAGCACTCACAAGTAAAATTTATTTTGCTTTAGGAGGGAAAACATATCTTCCCAGAAATGTCTTTAGGAGAGATGAGGCCTTTTGGTTTATGTGCTGTGCACATGGCAAAGGGTGTGGGCTGGCAGCAGAGTCAGGAATGAAGCAAAACAGCAGCCCTGGTAGAAGAAGAGACATTTGTAAGGTGCTGAAGAAGGATAATTTCATGGTGGCATTGGATTCCCTGCTTGGGTCCATGCAGAACTCGTGGTGTGACCTGGGGTAAGTCTTTCTGTGAGAATTATGGCTTGATAACCTTGCCCTGCTCTTGCTGCTGATGCACAGTGTTGCAGGGAGCACAAGGACTTGGAGGTGCTCTGCAGGTTGTGGCACCAGTACCCTCAGCTGGCCCAGAGGAGCTGTGGTGGGGCAAAATGGGCAAAAGCCACAGATGTGAAATGTCACAGATACAAATGTCTGGTTGCGCAGTTGCTCACCGGTGTGCCGATTCTAATTTTCATTAAGAAGTTGCTAATTTAAACTATTCTGTATTTTTTCCCCTCCCTGATGAACTGGGAAGGCTTTTTCTGTGGTTTGTAGGAGTCAGAAAGGGCTTTAGATTGTAACCATGAGTATTTAACTCCTGATGAAGTGAATGGTTTGATGTGGATATGTGGAGGTTTGGCTCATGCAAGTGTAGAGGTGGGACCTGACTTCTCCAAGTTAGGCACACTTAGACAAGCCTTAATTCCCTCAGCAGAACTCAGACAAGCCAAACTCCTTGTGGCATTTTCTGTTCCATTGTGACAGTTCGGAATGCTCTGCTTGCAGCATTTTCTTATCTAACATGATGGTATTTATGAAACCTTTGTTGCTGTCTTTCGAGGAGGCTGGAGTCTTTCTTTGTGTCCTTTTAATCTTAAAATTCCTTGGTATGGAGAATAAACTTTGTATTTTAGATATTTTCACAGAAACCCACTGGTGACTTTATGCTACTGGTTGAATTCTTACTTTTTCTGTTTGTGAAAACTCAATAGAAACCCAATTCTCAATGTGTATTCAAATGCCACATTCACCTTCCCCAGGTGGTTGAACTGATATTTCCTGTGTGTCCCTCTCAGGAGCTGAAGCTCTTGCCAGGATAGCTCCTTCTCCCATGTAATCTATCAGCTGTTGTTGGGGTATTCAAAGATTATCTGAAGCTTGTGTTACTTTTCTTTTGAAAATTGCTTTAACTTAATTACTCATAGCAATTCAAGATAGTAATACTCTCACTGGTTGGGGTAATTAGGAAGCCTTAATTAGCTCTTTAAAAAATATCAAAACGTAGCTGTGTCATTGCTTTAACATCCTCATTATTTCAATCTGGCAGCTTTAACTGGTGCATTTATGTTTCTGATTTACATATTCTTTCCCTTGATGCTGAACAATATGACTTGGAATAATAATAAAAAAGTGAAGTTACTCCAGAGAACCATTACATGAGAGATGTGGGTAAAGACAATATGTGAAGAATATTCCAGTATCTTACAGTTAAACTTGGTTTATTACTACAGTACTTAAAATGCAATTAAATTGTGCTTGTGGATGTTACTTTGCTGTATCACTATCTTTGTCTTTCCTTAAATTCAGTAGGTGTGTGGGAACACATTATTACTCTAAAAACCCTTATTTTTGGAGGGTAAAAATGCCAAATGTAAGCTCCCCTCAAATACGATACTAAAGCTTCCAGAATGCTAAAAAACTTTGTTAGACACAGCTGAAGGTTTTGCTCATGATCTTGAGTCAAGCAGAAGGTGATTTTTTTGGTTTTTTTTTCTCTTTCCCTCTTAATTAGAATAGAATTTTTTGAGCCTATGAGTACTTAGTTTTAAAAGAGACGTAAATGCTTTATGTAGAAGTATGTTGTACATTTGTCAGTATATATAAAAAAAAGATTGCTTATGCTAAAGAAAAAAATAAACTTTTTAAACAATCAAACCTTTCAAACAATGAGTAAATAAATACAATTTGACCTTTAGCCATTGTGTGCTTCACTGTGATTTAAAGTGATTCTTTAGGTAGAGACTGAGGGGTACTAAAGGAAATTATACTTCCTTGGATATACAGTTTTTATCCAAGAGATGCTTGGATAAAAGCAAGAGATGTTTCCAGGAGTGGAACAGTAATTCGAGAGGGGGGAAGAAATTTATTGTACTTATTATTTTTTAAAATTTATTTTAAAATTTATTTCATTGCATTTTGTCTAGAAAACTCAGGATTGAATTGCACAGGTGACCTGAAGAGGCTACAGCAAATGGAGGGGAAGGTCTGGGGCTTTTGGAAGGTGGTGGTTTTAGGACAATCAGAACATTTGGGACACTATTTTGTAGATAAAACTATAAATAGCCCAGTTAATGCTTCCATTCCAATTCCCTATTATGTCTCTTAAGTATAGACTTCTATATGTACTAAAAAGAGAGAGACCATAGGGAATAAGTTTGCATCTGAAAATGCAGGGAGCTGAGAAGTAATTTAGAAGTCACTTATCTGATATATATTAACTGATACATGAAATTGAAGGAAGGCAGATGAGTGGCCTCTTGGAGCTGATTTCGTGCTGTTGAAGGATGGATTGTTCACATTTGAATGCAAGAGTTACTCAAGACCGTTTTCATTCTTAACATGAATACTCAGAACAGTAGTTTTAATTTCTTTTCTGCATTGAATCAAAATCATGTTTTATTCTTAATGCAACTTGGTGTGACTGTCATGTAGGGGTTCACTCAATAATTTACAGTAGTTATCTCCCTGCTCTCCTCATGCTCTTGCTGGTCACTGAGGCTGCTGGCCCTGCTCTGATCTCCTGGTGTTGTGATGACCAGTCAATCCTGGACCTCAACAACTCATTTGCAGAACCACCACAAGCTTTATATCCTCTCTCCAGGGAGCTCTCTTTGAGAAAGGGCTGTTCAAACCACTTTGATCCACTGTCGTGCACTTCACTCTCCAGGTTTGATGGCATTGGAAGGTCCTGAAAGATGACTTTTTTCCCTCTTTAATTTGAATGAAGTGCTCTCTGCAGAAATGAGCTCAGCCTTTCTTTTTTGACTTTTCCTTTGCCCCCTGCCATAGCTTCCTCAGAAGCAGGATGCTACAGATATTTATCTGTTGCTCTTCCAGATATAAACAACATGATGTTGCTTGAATAAAAACCGTGCCACTGGATGGGAAAAACGACCAGGAAGTAGCAAAATTCAATAGGTCTTTCAACAATACAGCATCTAAATTAAGAGGCAGCCTCTGGCAAGGATGTAGTCCACCTCCTGTTTATTAAGATGCTGGGGATTTGGGAAGTTTCTAGATAAATCTGCAAACCTTGCTGAAACAACCCAGATGAATCTTTCCGTTCAGGCGCTTTTCTCTCTTAACGTGGCGTTTACTTTCCTACCATGGCTAAGCAAGCATGTTCCTGTGAAATCAGCTGGTTTGTTCTTCTCCAGCCATGCTTATTCTCTGCAAAGCCACAGGATAAACTAATTAGGGATTTGCTGTTTGGAGAAAGTTGTGATAAGTTTGCTGACAAGGGCATCGCCTAATCTCATTGCACACACGTCAGTGGCCATACATGTGTGAAATTAAGTGGGTTTTTGCTGATTCCCACAGACTGCCTGTTTTTATCTTGAGACACCATTCCCAATCATAAAATGCATTAACATCTGCTATCAGGGGCTTACTGTAATATGTGTAACACCAGCAGCAGTTCTTTGATATTGCCTTCAAATGCATTGTTGAGGGAGATCACAGAAATGGCTTTGATAGGCTACATGATTTACCTAGAAGAAGGAAAAGCTGATAGGGAAAATAATCCTGCAAGGTTTTTTTCTCCAAATAGAAATGGTATGGATGGATCTGGTACCTCAGCTGCTCATAGGAGCTGGCTGACCTGAGAGTATTTTGTTCTTTTAAGCTAGTTTTAAGTGAAACGATTGGCCTGAAAAGACCTTGGAATCAAACACACACCTGCATTTGAGAGGATGATGGGAGGTTTGAAGTGATAATAGTGCAGAGCAGAGAATCAAAAAAAAAAAACACGCAAAAAACCAACCACCTTGTTTTTGCAGTGAAAAAGGATCATCTTCAGTTCTAAAATCTAAACATAACTTTTCTCTAGGTCACAATAAAACAATACTTACTTAGCTTCCACAAGATTTACTGCAGGCAAAATGGGATTGTTGTTAAAGCACCAGATACACAAGGCCAAGAAGACAGCATTCCATTTATTCTGTTATTTTGTAGTGTGATTATTTAGTACTTGTCAAGAGATTTCCAGCCAGTTGAAGCTTTCTGGGCTTTCAGCTGAAGCACAGTTTTGGAGGCAGTAATGTCCCAGTGGGGAATAGGGTAAGAATATTAAAATACAGAGTTTATCACACATGCCTGAACTTAACTGCAGGTAGGCTCAATAAAACAGCTCCCCTGGAAGTGAGCAATTTCTATATCCCTTCTCACTAGGGATGCTCCAGGGCCCTATCAGGACACCATTTCCTCTATCCCTGTTTTGAGCTGCTCCAGTTCCACAAACAGTGGCTGCAGGATATCATCACACCCAAAACGTGGGGCTTTGGGTGGGGGGAAACAGGGAAAAATAAAGAGAAACACCATTTTTTCCTTCCTCTTGAAGCATCTCATCTCAAAGATTTTTCAGGTCCCTGTGTTTTCTGCACTGTTGAGTAGAGCTCAGCATTCAATTTGCAGGGAGTAGAAGGAACTGCAAAACCTTGGATCTGAAACAGTTGTGGATGTAGGGAAGGGTGTAAAATGGAGGGAATTTGTTATTATCTGATGGCATATAAGGATTGATTATTTTTGTTATATTTTAATTCTGTGGAAATATGAGTAGTGGGCATCTGCAAACTAAGACAGGTTTGGTTCTATGCAAAGGGAAATATTTCCTTTTACTTTTTGCCTTTCTTCCCCCTAACTTGAGAGAAAAATTCCAATTTTCTTCCTGAAAGAAGAACTTGGAATTCCTCTCTGTGATTAAACTGAGCCTCTGTTTTCAGCAAAGTACATGGAAGAAGATGGTGAAAACCTCCAGTTGAGACTGGACGTGTGATTTACATAGTTAACCTTAGGGATGTTAATGAATGGGTAGCTTGTGGGGAGCAGAACTAAATGGTTGCTTATAAATGCACTAATTGGGATTGCTGAGGCTGCTGCACACCAAGTAAAATAACTAGGATGCATTTGGGATATTTGCCCCATGGTATTCAAAGCACGGAAGAAAATCCAGGGAAATTGCAGGAGAGCCTGACTTAATCAGAAGTCCCTGCTGCAGCAATCAGGATCAAATGAATAGTAATTGTGTTAATCAGCTTGTGAACTTTTGTGCCATGTTCATAATTTCAAGTATCATCAAATCCTGTGCAGTGGGCCAGTTGCTGCTGCTATAATGAAATATTGTCTGTGGGAGGAAGGATTTATTCTGTTGTAAGGCAGTTGCCGTTTCCCCTCTAGCAGTTTTTGTAGAAGCCTTGGATATTTTTATTTTATTGTTTTTATGATTGAACTAGAAGAAACGTTCCAAAGTACAACTGTGGAGTCTCTACCCTGTTTTTCAGGAAGGGGATCATTTTTTGGTACCTCTGCTGAAGGATTGCTCCCCTCTAACTGAGCAACATGTTGTCAGCTCTGGGAAAAAACTCAAGAAAATCCTTCTTTCACCTTCAGATTATGGCTGACCCTGAGGGAACTTTGCTGCCCCAGCTCTGCTGATGTCCTGGGGTGACTCTGCATGGAGATGAGGTGCCAGCCTCACATAAATGAGCCTTTAACCCACCTGTGTCTTCCAGGAAGTTACTAGAAAAATCAGGAGAACCTCCAGAATCCTGCTGAATATTTACTACCTTAAAGCTGGAGCTGGATGTGCAGGAGTTACCTGCAGGCTGGGTCCTGCTTTGCTGCACCAGTCAGTCACAAACAAAGAAGGTTGTTTTAGCACTGGTGGTTGAGGCATCAAATTCACCTTGCACCTGGGGAGCAGCATGGCCCAGGCTTGAGCTTCCCAGCTGGTGGCAGCTCAGGTGTGGGAATCCCTGACTGGGCTGTTATTTCCCAGTGCTTCTGCTTTTATTTCCCAAAATGGATGTTTTTTCCCCATCTTGTCTATTGAAAGTGTGAACTCTGTAGAGTTTGGAGCCCTGACCCAGGAACAGCTGGCCTTGGGAGTAGTTGTGCTGTGATGCTTTGGCTCTCCTGTGTGTATTTGCATGTTTGGTCTTTCCTTTTTGTATAACTTTTTTGTGGGTAACATTTTCATTACAAATAACCATAAAAAGGAGCAATAAATGTCCTGCCTAAAAGGACTGAATGAGGTTGTAGTGATTGGAAATGCATAATGCCACAATGCAGCACACAAAGCTTCTCCATGCTCTCATTAAATTGTCACTTATATTTATGGGCCCAAATCTTCCTTGCAGAAGTCAATACAGATCCACCCCTCATCTGGGACCCCTTTGTCTCTCCTGAAAAATCACAAGCCAAATATGACAAAAGCAGCATTAAAAATAATCTTTACCTTCCTGGAGCCGGAGAGAGAAACAGAGACTGGTGCCTCTTTAAAGTCAGGTTCTGTTGAAGCCAAAGGGAATTTTGCTTCAGTGAAAATGGAGTTGGTCCAAATGCAGAATGGGAATGTAGGAAAAAAGTGGGTGCATGAAGTGCAAAGTAGGAAAACTTCTTGGAAAGTTAAAGTAAATTAGGACTTGAAGTACCCTGCATTCAGTTTTGTCCACCACTCTCTTTCCTTTGTCAATTTAAATTAATTAAACTGTTAATTAGGGCACAGTCAGGTTATGAAATATATATCTTAGAAAGCCAGAATGGTATGTTTTGGTTTGGTTTGGGTTTTTTTCCCCCCTTAAATGAGCCTGTGCCTTGCAGCGCAGGGCTTGGATTCCTTGGGAGCTCTCAAGTGTATCCCAAACACAAATGCAAGCCTGTGTGCTGGCTTTTCATTTTCTTTTCTCTCTCTCTTTTTTTTTTTAAGGTCACATGTGATCTATGCCATAGCCAGGGGGAAAGGGTCAGAAACAAGAGCAGAGGGAGGTGAGGGGGCAGCTGTGATCACATCTCCACCTTGCCACATCAATTAAAGCCTCTATTGCCAGCACTGATGGGTGAGTGGCACCAGCACCCTCAGTTCCTTCAGAGCAGAGCTGACAAAATCATTTTATTGCTAATGTCTCATCTTTATGGGGAGATGTCTACAGGACTCTTCCACCCCCAAATTCCTGTCTAGTAGTGTGGCAAAGAAAATAGCTTGTCTCTTATCCTACATTGATTAATACTTGTGAATGATGTGATTGTTTCTGCCTGATGCCATAGTTAAATTTCAAAATGCTTGTCTTGGTCCTGGTGTTGCTGTCCCTGCTGTAAAACACGGGGGTTGTGCACAGGGAGGAGGCACAGTTTGGCTTTCTAGTTTCCTGACCCCTTGTATGGGGAAATCATATTCCCTTCCTCTTCCTGACAGGAGAACAGGGCACTTCTGAGGTCTTCCTGGAATCACTGCAGCAAGTTGTGATGTGAATAATGGATGACATGAAATCCCTGCCCAGCTAAGAGAGAACAGTACAGCATGGTGCAGTTTTCCTGTTGCACTGAGACACTGAGCTGAAAGCATCCAAGCTGTCATCTGCAATTAGAAACAAAATAAAAGCACCTGATAAAGAAATAAAAGCTCTCATCCAGTGCTATGCTCTGACTGGAGACAGTGATGTACCAGGCCTTTGTTCTGAGAACAAATCTTCTCCTTGGGAAATTTTTATGTCCCTGTATTGCAGAGAAAGCAGCAGCCTCCCTTTTACATCTTCTCTTTCCCCTTCCCCTGCAGCTCTCAAGGAAACCTTTTTGCAGTGCACAGCCTGGTCTGTGAGATGGCAGCCCCAGCTTTTGAGGCTGTCCCCAGCCTTGTCCCACTGTCCCTCTGCCCCCTGAGGTCTCTGCCTTGAGCAGAGCTTGAATTACCATCACCTTATGGATTTTGCTCCCTCCCTTAAAGTAGGTCTTGGTGCTGTAACCTCCTTCTCCTTGGGAGGGATACTGGTACAAAAAGCCCCCGCAGCTCCCTGCAGGTGTGGTGGCAGTGGCAGAGGGGTTGAGGATGCACAGACAGGCTGTGATCCCCCAGGGCTCCTTCCCTCCCAAGTCTGCTCCCTCATCCCTCCTGCCCTGACTCTGCCCAGAGAGGCTTCCCCTGGCACTCCCCAGGCTTAGCTGCATTAACTATCGTGGTGTCTTCCTGGAAATTTCAGAGCCCTTCTGAATATTCTCATTTTTTTAGTCATCAATTTAATGATGGAGTCATCCTTGCCAGATGGGAGATTCTTTCCTGTCACTCTGTCAGATTTTCTTCTGATCTTCCTGAAGCCTTTTCTCCCCACCTTCTTTCTGGCTTATTCTTTTCACATTGACATGGGTTGTTTGTTTTTTCATGCTCCTTTCCCCCTCAGGGTAGTCTGTGACCCTACTATTTATCTTTCTATATTTTCATTTTTCTTTGTGCTCTTCCTCCTTTGGCATCTTTGCTTCATTGCACACCCTGTTCATGTTCCCTCTGTGCCTGATATCCTCTTCATACTCTGTGCTCTTTCATCTTTTCCTTATAGATCACCTATACCTGCTCAGTAATTTATTTCAGGATTTCTAATTTCAAAAATATATGTATTTCACTTTATCTTTTTAATTAATTTTAATGTACTTTGTTAGGTGACATCTTGAACCCATCAAATATAAACCCCTCAGCAGAAAAGAGTGGGTGAAATTACTAAATCAAATTCAGTAGAGAATGAGCAAGAAGCAGCTTCACATCTTAAACACAGGCACAACTTAGTAAAAGTTGTGTTATTAAGTGGAATTTCTAGCTTGATCTTTGTTCTTTTCTCTTCCGACTTTTTTTCTTTTTCGACTTTTTTTCTTTTTCTTTTTCTTTTTTTTTTT
>VXBB01014215.1:77350-135946 GCA_013399915.1 Illadopsis cleaveri | reverse complement strand
TTTTTTTTTTTTTCCAAAGCAAATGGGAAAGAGACTGTGTAAATGAAATCAGTATTTTCTACCTCTCTTGCCTGGGAAAGGTTTTTTTCCTTGTCAGCCCAGAAGGTCACAAGGATAGAGTGGAATATAAATGACTCTGCAAATGTTTAGATTTCATAAAATTCAAGCATGTACACTTAACATGCTGCCTTTGATTGGACTGCATTCCCAAACTTCCTGAGTAAATTAGGTGCTCTGTGCTGCAGACCTGAGGCAGATTAGTGACATTTAAAAAGTGGCCATTTGGAGGGAAATACATCCTAATGATGACCTTAAGTCTTTTGTGTCTATTCATGAATTCATGAGGTTGGCCTAGTGCATCGAGAATGAACTCTGGGGACAATAAACAGAAACTTAGAAATGCTGAAATATGAATTGCTAATGAGGTTCTTCAACCCAGGGCTTGTGTTGGAGTCTCTTTGCTTACCTGGCTGGTGGGTCAGGGATTGCAAAGGATTTCACTTGGTGGAGATAAAGTAGGTTAAATAGGTTTTGGGGTTTACATTTCAGCTTCAAAGTTGTCGTTTCAAATTCAGGCAAAGCACACTTCGACACACAGGAAAGTTAATTTGCTGGGTCTCTCTGAATAAGTAGTTTCCTCTTTCTAATTTGTACCTCAATATCTATTCCTGTTTTCCTTCAGAATTTTATATTACTTTTAATAGGTTGAATTTTCTTAGGTTAATTGCGGCTGAAGCTGAGAAGATTCAGCTCTGCAGAATTTAAGTGGCTGCAATTATGCACATAACTAATCTATCAACCAAAAGTTCAGCAGGGAGCATCAGAGGAAGGACTTATGATCTGTTCTGTCTTCTGTAATTTGCTTTTTCCAATTATATAATGTCATTGTTGCAATTGATAGCATTAAACATCTACTCCTGTTTTGTCATCGCTGTTTCCCCTGCTTCACTATCTGAATGAGGTTTGGATTTATTGCAGGACCTGTGAGGAACCAAAGGTGCATTAATGTGTCACCTGCTGCAAACCTGACTCACACCTGCTGTAGTGTGGCTCTAGAGCTGAGAGGTGTTGTAGGGCAAAAGGAAAATTTTGCAGAAATTCAGAATTATTCTTCCAGACTCACATTGTGGAAGTATATAGCAAAGCTGGGAAGAGAAACAAGTTGCTCCAGCCTGTTCATCTCTGGTCTAGGAAAGGCTCCTTCACATGTTTGCATATTAGCTCTTCAAAGATTCTAAAGGACTTTGCAAGTAGCCACATTTGGCCTCTTTTTATGAGAGCAGAATTCCTTCTCCCATCCTGTCTTGTACCTGCAGCCTTTGTAGAAAGTACCTTGCATTCCACCCCCTGCAAATCTCTCAGAAGACCCAGGCCACTCTGCATGTTCCTGGGCTCCATGCTGGACTGGAACTCACCACCTTTTACAGAAAATACAGGGTGATGCAAACATAATTAATTCTAGAAGTGGTTTAATTGCTTTCCCCTTCAGAGTTCTTGCTCTGTTTGGGCCTTGCTTATTTCTTGGGCCAACAGGCCATGGTTTGATAGTCATAGCTGCCTACAACTGGTGTAGGATTTGTGTATTAAAGTCCACCTCTGCTGTTGGCAGTGGGCAGAGACCAGAGGAAAAGGGCTGGAAGGTGAGAAAAGTATTCCTGTTTCATGAGTATTACAGCCTGTGAATCAAGGGTCTCACATCTTGTGCAATTGGATCCTGTGTGTGAATTGCAAGTCCTTTTTTTAAATTCTGAAAAAGGACCAGTGAAAATTTACAGCTGGATTAAAGGGGGCAAGTGAGGAGAGGATTATTTTTATAGGAACAGTGCATGTATTCTTAACTTCGCTGTGGAATGGTCTGGTGATCTTAGTAAGTTTAGAGCTCAGGTGGATACAGGTGAGCCATTGTTTAAGAAGCCTGGGATGAAATAAGCTAGAAAATGAGAATATGTAACTGTGTGAAGAATCCAAATGGAATTAGTGAAATTAGTCTACCTGCCTAGGGATGACTAAAGGTTAGGAAAAGATGTGTCTGCCATCAAAATAAGTTAGTTTGTTGGATCTGCAGTGGGAGAGAGGGAGGGAGAGAGAAAACTGCCTGCAAAACGCAGAGCAGCAGTTTGATGCTGCAGCTATGACACATCCTCCCTGGTACACGGTATGGGGAGATGCTCCAGCACCCATGAATAATTCAAGCCCCTGAGAGGAGGCCATTAGACACTGACCCAGCACAGGCTGAGCCCATCAATCTCTGTTTGTGAAGGAAGCTTGGGCTGCAGCAGCATCCCTTTGAAAGCACCAACACAAGACACTTTTGATTTGCAAGCTAAAGCGGCCCTCAAGTAAGAAAATCAATTTTGAACACAAAATGACACGTGAGTTTTATTAAGTCAGCATCGTCTAGCCTGCATTATTTAATAGTATGAGCTCCTCTGACCTCTGTGAAGAGTTAAGCTGCATGAGCAGAATAATGTGTGCTTGAGTTTAGCTCCAGAAGTCAGTCAAGAGTTAAGGTAGGAACAGTCTGGCAAAGTGGATTTACCTTCTATTTATGTCTTGGAATAACAAGTAGGTGAAATGTAAAATCTCAGGTCCAACTAAATTGTTGTAAAGAAGATCAGGTGCTTCCTTTCAGTACATTTGGTTAACATCAGCCCTGTTTTCTTTGACCCACTCCTCATTTTTCCCCTCTCCCAAACCCCCTCTTCTCGTAGCCTTTTGGCTCTGATGACAGTAGGAAGTTTGCCAAAATCCATTCTTTCCTGATATTTTGGGACTTCTGTCCTAGACATGAGTATAAAGGCTGAAGTGTGGAAAGCAGAACAAGGTACATAAACACAATTAGGAAGTGTTTTTTTTTTTTCTTCAAACCATTACCATTTGAAGGTTGCAAAGTTTATTATCAGTCCAGAAGATATTTAGAACTTTCTAAGTTCAGGAATGGAAGAGGGGGTGCCATGCTGAGGAGTGGTCAACAGCTGGGAGACATTTTCACCTGATGTGGGAGACAGAGGTTTTAATGTCTGCTATTGGCTATGTAGGATGTGTTTCCAAACTCTCTGGATTTGACTGGAAATCTTGTAGCTGATAATGCATCCTTGACAAGAGTGTCATTAAAACTACTGGAAAACAATAGTTTTAGCATCTGCTCTTTTTTTCTGTGAAGGAAAAAAAAATGAATGTTTGAGTGTCCATTTGGTTTTTTTTTTTCCCCTGGATTAAAGATGTGTGAAACTTTTCAGTCCAAAGTTTTTTCCCCTCAAAATATTCATTTTGCTGGCTTATTTTGGCTGCAAATATTTTACCTTTTAAATCAAATGCTTCAGTATATTGTTTCAAATGGGCATTTAGTTTTAACATTTTTTGTACATTCAGGTGGTTTTTAAATTTTTTTTGTCACAGATTAGAAAATCCGTTCTTTCTGATGATTTTTTTTTTCCTTATTTTTTGTTCAGCCAGGAATGTGGAAAATCAATTATTCACACAATTCTATTTGAGTGAAGGCTTAGGGTCAGGTTCGTTCTTACTTTACCCAGCCATTCCAATTATTTTCTAATATATGCAAATTCCCTTTGGCTCTTTGGCTCTCTGATAGTCTGGTCTGTCAAACCTTGGCTGCCTAATCGCATTAAAAAATGAGACTCATCAGGCAAATAAGATACAATTCTACCCTTAACAGTTCTAATTGTTAAGAAGGCTGGAGCCATTGTTAGAGACCCATTCTTTGATAATATTGTTTATTTTTTTTCCTACAGATGATAACTTTACAGTGCACCTCAACTGCTAGGGGTGAGGGTGATGTTACCTTTCAGCCCTGAGAACTTTTCCTACCAGGAATGTCTGAGTCTTCCCAATCCTGTGTATGGGCAATCCCTGCCACGACAAGAAAAGCTTGGAGCCTGAGGATGGGGCTCTGAGTCACTTGTTTCCTTCAGTAGTGAAGCCATTTCCTCAGGGACTTCAGTTTTGCAAGCCCAGCTCCATCCTCTTGATTAAGGAATCCCATGACTTGGACCACAACAAGTTTTTCATTTATTTCGGATACAATTAAAAGCAAAGAAATTCAGAGTGTATTTTGCTGGCAAACAAACTGCACCCTCTCCTCCCACCCCCCCCACCATTACCCCCTAACCCTTATGCTTGTTTTCCAAATTTGGGTAATGATGAGGCTCAAGGGAGATGTGAATTATAACTTGTCTGTGGCTTGGCTAATGAAGAAGGAACAGACTTTGTTTCCATCTGGACTGTGTTTTTATTTGTTTTCTCTGCTTTATTTAAAGGAAGCTGAATTTCTTAAAAAAAAAGTATTGCATAAGTAAATTAACCTGAGCCGGCTGGTAGTGCAGTGTGACTCCCAGGCAGTCCTTGTGCACACAAATGCTTGTTGCTTAAATGAAGTGTATTGGCAATAGGAGAATATCTTCAAGCTGTACAGAGTTGTGAGGGTTTGCTTACAGGGTTTTACAGAGAGAGTTTCTCTGTGATGTTTTTGCTAAATGGAGTGCTCAAAAATTCCTTCTGTGGGGAAAATAAAAGGTGGTAAGTGTAAGGCAGCCCTGGCTTTGGAGCTGAAAGAACAGGAGATAATTTGTGTGGGTATGCAGTGCTGCAGCTGGGAAAGCTGATCACTCCCCTTTTAATTTAGCTTATTCCAGTGAGCTGAGAGCAAGAGCTGAATGCCCTTTGCAGCCTTTCCAAAAAGATACGAGGGTCTGCAAAGACCAACAGCTGATAAATGGGAATGGAAGCACAATTTGAGAGGCCAGCACAGTGAGGACACACACAATTAGCAGCACTTCAGTAGTTTGCACTGTTTCAGGATTAGTTTCTGACTGTGGAATAGTATTTCCGTTGTTCCTCAATCCACTGATGTGCTCCCCTGGGTGCTGAGGAGGGTCCCACATCTGCAGGGATTTCCCTCAGGCTCCAGGAAGGCTCGTGGTGGCTTTTGGAGCCCTGCAGTGAAGCGTGAGGGCCACTTCCACACTACAAAACCTCAGCACCAGCTGTAATAGCTTACTCATCTTCTGGCAAAATCAATCTGCAGCTTTGTTGTAGGAGATGCAGAAAGATCACTTGGATGGGCTTCTCATGCTTTTCTTCTGCTTCAAAGTGACCATAAATCTCCACTAAAGGTTTTGGTATGTCTTCCATCATCACGTTGGAAAATGTTCTCATGGTAGTAGCTTTGACAGGGATGGTGTCAAAATGGAGTAGAAAAAAGATACTGAAATGGCTACCCAGAAGAAACAATTTAATATTGTTATGGACTTAGCAACACGTTTCCTTTCCTGGCATGAAATTAACCCCTGGAGGACAGAGAACCTACCAAAAACCCTTTCTCATTTTGAGAAATCAAAGGAGACTTCTCTGAGCAGAAAGCCAGAACACAAATTCCTTCTTCACATTATTCTTCCCATTTAATATGACTAGAACCTGTTGAAGAAGGCTCTGTTTTTGCTTTTCTCTGGGCTTTACATTCATTTTTCCAGTTTGCCTTGCTGGAGGTGGAGGCCATTTTATGTCCCAACCCACAGCTCTCACAGCGTGCTGCCTCTCTGCACACCACACCCCACACATCAGTGTGCAATTTGTGTGTGAGGAGGCACTTTTGTTCTTTCTCAGATTGATTTTTCTTTAATCTGACACGAGATGTGTAGACAGAGAGGACGCAGCTGTTGGAGCAGCACAAAACCAAACACGTGCAGTGATGGAGAACAGCAACGCATCCTGTCTGCTGTCAGGCCTTGGTGTACATTATGTCATGTTTGCTGCCTGCTTCTCTTAGAGGAATTATAAAAAAAATATTCAGGAAAGAGCCATTTTTAACATGCTGTCATGAGAAACAACTGTGCCTGACCCTTCATTGCTATCATGTCTATGAAGCCCCTTATGAATTAGATCACATGTGAAGCCTTTCCTTTCTGTTGTTGGGTTTTTTTCCCCCCATTTAATAAGGTGCCAAACAATTTGTCCCAATTCTGTAACTAATTTATTTAAATGCCATGTCTCAACTCCTGGAGCTTGCTAAAATATATAATTCAATCTTATCAGATCCTGTTACGCTGCTTCCTTGTTGACCATATGGTGACAAAGTTCTAGAAAGGAAATAGATTTAGGAAAAAAACAATGAGAATTGTTCCTGGTTCTGAGTGATATATGGGGTTTACTTAGTTCCTACTGTTTCCTGAAAGGGCACTCTGGAGAGTAAATTACTCTGTTAATGGTCTAAAGACGTGTGCCTAAAATAGCTTCTGTCCTACTGTTAATAAATAATCTGCAAACATGTCACACTTCTCAGCTTTTCATTATATTAGGGAGAATACAGGCTTTTCACAGTCCTGTCCCTGGGTGTGCATTTTCTTTTATCTATCTTCCCTCATACACCAATAAATAGAACTTTTCTCCCATACTCTAATGCAATGAAAAGACTTGCACTGGTCACCTTCATAAGCTTTTTTTTAAAAAAAACCTCCAAACATGTAATCCGTTGTTCCTCAAACTAGCATGGGCCTTTTTCTTTTTTATTATTTATTTTGGTTAAAAAGCCTGAGAAGAATTTAAAAAAAAAGTTCTCTGGGAATGAGGTCACAGGACCATCTCAGACTCTCAGTTCCTGCACCTTAGTGAAATGAATTGGTGTATGGGAGCCATGTGTCCCATGCCGAGCACATATTGGGTGAACTAAGATCAAACTGCTGTCACTTTTTGGCTCACAAACAATCCAGAACTTGCTGACACTGAAAAAAAATGAACAGCCTGAAAGCACAAGCAAGAAAGGGAATTATCTTGATCTAAGGATGCTTCTCCTTGGAATGTTCAAACAGTACAGATGACAATAGTTCACAGCTAAAGGGGCTTTTTGACATTGGTTGTAGGCTGAGTGATGTTCCCCTGCTCCACTGTAGTCCTGACTGTGTAGCTACACTAGAAAGATGGGATTTGGCTTCAAAGAGCTGTTTCATTTCTCTTTTCCTCTCATCTCTGGTCATTCCCCTTTCATATTCCTGGTTTATTCCTCTTCCACCGTCCCAGCCCTTTGTGACACCTCTGAACTGTCAGCAGACTTGGCAGGGAGATGAGACGCAGGGATGTTTTCACTTCTTAATGTTCTTTATTCCTGCCCCCCAGGCAAAGTCACATCCATCCCCTGGGGGGTGTCAGAGTGGGACAAACTGCTCTGGAATGGCCTTGGGGGCTCCGTGTTTTTGGGGGTGATGAATCCCTGGCTGTGGGGCACAGAACAGCAGTGGCTGCATCTCCTCCCGAGATCTCAGGGCTGCACTATGTAACGTTCACATCAAAAAAGAAGTGTGTTTTCTCCACCTTGTTATCCTTCAAAATATTTCTCATCTGACAGCATTTAGGAGCTGATTGTCTTGAGCATTTTGAGGCACTGGGCACTGATAACCCTTTGGTTGCAGTTTGCTTCAAAGTTTCTTAATGGAGACAGAAAACCTTTTATCTGAAAAGACCTGGAAAGTGCTTTGCAAATAGCAATTAACCTCCACGCCATTCCAGTTGGTTGTCATCTGTTAACCTTGTAAGCTCTCCCCTGACTGCTTTGCCTGAGTGTGCTTGGTCCTGAACCTTGATTTAACACAGGAGATGTTACCTCGGTGTTTGCTAAAAATCCTTTCTTGACCCAGGGAGAAGCTGGGAGGTCATTTTGGTTTGTAATGTGAAGAGGAAAAGGAAAGTTTTGTGGATCCCAGGTGGATTTTCAGTGGAGAAGGGAAAGGATAAGTCAGTATTTGGTGCTTTTTTCCCCCCCACACCCCCAGTTTCAGTATATTGGAGGTTTTTTTAGGGCTTTATTGTGCAGAGCTGAGATTGATCACTGCAGTTGAGGCTTGCAAATCTCTCAGGATGCCCTGGCTCGAAGCAAGCGTGTCTCTTGGCGAAATATTTTAACCTGATCAATAACTGCTGCTTTTGTTTATAATTTAATTACACTGTGAACAGTGGAAACAGGCAGCTGAGAGTTGATCTGATATCTGCAGGTCTCTTCCTGCTCTATCTCTGAGGAATGAACTCAGGCCTTAAGAACTGTGAGGTATTGGTCATGTTTGCTGCCATCCTGTGCTCCACCAAAACCATCAGCTGCACCAGGATAAAACTGGGTTTATTTGTGACCAACCAGCCTCCCAATGCACCCATCTCCCTAACATGCATTTATTAGCTGGAAGGGCTGCAATAACTCTCCTGCCTCAGTTTTGTTGTCTCTTCCAACACTAAAATGCTCTGTGATGTTGAGCCATCACTGAGCTTCTTTGCAGCTCAGTTTTTCAGTCCCAAACGAGTGAAACAATATTAACCTGTTGTTCAGGGGTGATGCAAAGGTGAATTACTATCTTCAAAGTATTTATAGATTCATAGGTAGGAAGTGCTTTTTTGTCTTGTCACAAGCTTGGTCACAGAATGCCCCAGTTTTTAAATCTCATTTAAACAAAAAAGTCGATTGTTTTTGGTTTTTTTTTCTGTAGTTCCCAGGCTGCAAGGAAACAGATATTTATGCCATGATAAAATAAATTAATTGAGTATTCAGGTAGTGAAGGTAGACAAGGGATATCCCTGACTCTGGACTTCTAATGTATTTTTATTTTCCTCAGTACTCCAGAGACCTTTTCCTTCACTAAAATTTAAAACAGGAATGGGAATAGTTTGGTGCTGATAGTGGATTTAGGAGAAAGAATAAGTTAAAGTGGAAAGCTGATCCTTCTGAAATAGGATTACTAGAAATCAGGGGAACTTGTACTGTTTAGTGCACTCTGATGTGGGCAATTTAATTACTGCTGAGTGGCAAAGGTGAGAAGAAAAGCTGGTGGTGTTGATGACACGTTAAATGGCTGGGGATGGCACAGTGGAGTGTTCACAAAAGCCAGCCCTGCTCTAACAAGCTCCTGTTTTCCTCCAAATATTTAAATGCAGGCTGTAACACTAGTGGCTGCTGTGTTCCATTCCTGTTGCTGCTTTTCCTACAGGTAAAATACACAAAGTCACTGAGCTGGGCCGTTTGCCAAGGAAGTAAAATTGCAAAATCTTTATTAAAGAAGAGGAGACACTGAGAGCAATGTGTCTCTGGGAACGGATTACATTTTCTTCTAATTATCTAGAATTATGAAAGCTGTGTGCAAGGGAATTAACTGCAAGAATTAGAGTGGGATTATGTATTTACCCATTTTAAAGAAGGCCAAATTTACAAAGCGAGCGTGATCTACTTATGGATTGGTGCCACCAGGGACTGAAGTGCCTCATGGTTGTTTGGGGGCTGGATCTGCCAAGGTCTGATTTAGCAGCTTGTCCTCTGTGCTGAGCTCAGCCTGAGAGGGTGGGCAGTATCCTCTGTCAGTGATGTCAGCTGCTGCCTGAGCAGGGCTGCTCTTCCAGGGCTTCAGGTATTCATGCACAGGTGGTACAAGCTCATGGCTTTTTGAGCCAGAGAGAGTCTTTGATGCTCACAGGATGCATATTTTAGAGATTTCTATTCTGTTCTGCCATGCCACTCAGTGGTATACCATAAAGGGCTGGTAAGGAATTGGGTGTCCAATATGGGCTAACTGCAAGTGAGAGAACTGAGATTGCAAACTTAAATCAGATACTTCACTTTAAAAACCTCTCAAAAGGAAACAAATGCCCACAAAATTAACTTTCTGCTTGTTTTCAAGGGCTGGCAATAAGCTATTACTTCAAGATTTCTTTTAATAATTATCTCTTTGCTCATGTTTTTGTATTTTCTGTATATAAATAGTGAGGAAATTCAGGAGCAGACAAGTTTACAGACATCACCTAGTCCCACTGTCACTCGCTAGCCTCTCGTCAGTATTTGTTTCTTGCTGTAGGTGCAGTTATGCTTTGATTTTGCCATTCTTGTAAGGACTTTGTGTCAGCAGGAGGCCATCAGAGGGAACATTCTTCTCTCAGCCTCACTGGAGTTTGTTCTCTCTTTGTTGGGATGCTTGTCTCGGAACACAGCTGCAGTTATATGGAAAATAGTTCTCTCTGCACAGATATTCCTGAATTAAATCCTGCATATGCAATAACAAATTTTGACTTCTAGACAGGGTATTTCATTCCCCAGGGTTTCATAACCCTGTAGCACAGGTGCAAGAATTGGTTCATTTCCCAAGGAAATTTACTCACTTCAGGGAAACATTATGTGTTACCTGCTAAATCCATCTATCCACTTTCTTATTCTGAGCTGACTCTGGGCTTTGCAAATGCACAAGCATTTCCTTTCCGTGTAGCTTTACATTATCCATTGAAAATGAATTATGCCTTCAACCCTCTAATTCACTTACTCTATTTCCAAAGTTGCCTTATTGAATATTATGATCTTCTGTGCGTTCATGTTTTAATTTGCATTTGATTAAGATGCCCAGACCTTGTAGACTGACCTTGATCATCCTTGGAAGCAGGAAAAAAAGTGCGACCACAAAAGGACAGCAGTACACAAACACATGCATATATATGTATAAAAATTAAAGCTGTTTCTTTTTTGATAATTTGAAGAAAAAAAAGATCTCCATGTTTTAACATAAACACACTTATGTAGCTTGTTTGATAATGTGTTCCCATTTGAGGCTGTGGTTCTGCCAGAATCTTGCCCTCTCTAAACATTAAATTTCAGAGGCTTGAATTCTTCAGCCCGTCTCATCTTTGACTCTGCTGTGGACACTTTGTCTGGTCTTCTCTGTGCTTTAGTACTTTTGTGTCTGTGGTTTAGCATTTCCCTCCAGTTCCAGCCCTAGTGAAATCAAGTGCAACTTTTCCTTTCCAAAAGGGAAAATGTGGCCACAATTTTACTGGTGAAGGTAAAATAACAGTGCTTCAACCCTTACTAGTGATGTTAATATTCCCAGAGTCACAACAGAGTATGGGAAGAGCTGAGCAGTTTGTTTGGACTGCAACCAACCTTTCCCCTCCATTTTTCTAAATGTAAGTGCTCTGTCCATGGTATTGCAAAACTTTTGGTGAGCAAATGTAACTGTCCATTAACTGAAACAAATAAACAAATTTATTCCCCGAGGACTGTAGGATTGCCAACTAAGATTTCCCTGAGTGCTTTACAGACCAAATAACATCACCTGCTCCTGAAGTCAGTTACCTGTGTGGCATTCATCCAGGGATTTCTCACTCCATGAGTTGCCTGTGATCAGATTGTGATTTAAGAACCTATGTTTTTCATGGATTGCTGCCTCTACAAAGTTGCCAGGCAAGTGTGTTTGAGCAAATTTCAAAGTTCTGCTTGTAAAAGAATTCTGTGATTTGTTATTCACATAGCAGGTCTGAATTCCTTCATCCTTTTGACAGGAATTCAGTCAACCATTGCTTATGCCTTATTTCTTTATTCTTCCTGCACAGCTTTTCTACACTGCGGGTGAGCTTTCTTCTCTTGATAAAATAATTTCAGTTTTAAAGTGAAGCCAAACTAGCCCATGAATCTTGTTTTCTACTTTTTGTTTAAATACAGCCTGGCTGGTAAAAACACTTGCAGAATACATCCAGTAACAAATGCTGGATGAAAACGTAGGTCAGAACACATGCAAGCAATCCTGGATGCCTTTCCTTTTGGATTCAAAGATCTACAAAGACTATGCTGGATTTGGGCCTGCCAAGGCACAAAAAGAAAAAAAAAAAAATGTATCAACAAAATTTGTTCCCCCTGCAGAGGATGGATATCTGTGTGTATAATTCTTGGAGAAAACCCAGCTCCACACAAAAGCCCAAGTTCTTTCTTTCTTTCTTTCATGTTCTTTTTCTAACAACTAAAGAATATCTAAACTGTGCCACTGATCCCAGACAATGGATAAACAACAGCTTTCCCTGAGATGAACCCCTGTGACTTGATGACTGCACACAGATTTTGTGAATCTGGAGTGACAGGAACACAGCAATTCTTTGCTTGCTCATGGCCATTCATTTAGGCCTTATCAGAAATTTATTTCAGGAGGATGAAAGACTTGCTGTTTTTTCTGTCTCTTGCAGACACGTGACTGAGACAGGTTATAGATGGATTATGGAAGGATTATGGAAAAGATGAGTTGTTTGGCTCCGTTTTGACACCTTGCTGTGCTTTTTATTAAAACATATTTCTAATAAAATGCAAAGAGGCATTTACATCAGCTGAGAGTTTGACCCAGGGACCTTGTAGCTTTTTGTGGAGACACTGCCCTCATATAAATAGCTGTTTGTTCGTGCTCTTGCTCTATTCATTATGGTCAAAGTCTGAGCTCATGTCTGTTTCTTAACGCACAAAAAGTCTATAAATTCAGCGATGCTTGAGTCATTCCTGAGTTTCATTAAGTCAGATGTTACATTATGATAAGCCTGGACAATATGAATGTTAGCTTTTTAAGATCCTATCTCAGGAAAAGAAAAAATTCTTTTGCTATTTTGAGCTTTGCAATTAACCACAAATGTAAATCCTCACTGTTAAAGAAAATACAATGTATCCCATTACCAAAGAGCAGCAAATGGGATTTAGCTTGCGTTAGAGAAGACATGCTGTCGTTTTTGTTTTTCATTACCAGAATAATTGTAGCAGATTTATTTAACCAATCATTCATCAGCTAGTTTACAAAAGCTCCTGGGGCTGCTGCAGTTGTTGGACAGTTGACAGAATTATTTAGCTGATAAATACAAAAGATAATTTGATTCAAGTATGATTTCTGTGGGACTGAGAAAAACACAGCGGTTGTTTTGTCTCCCTTTGGATTCAAAGAGGATGCAGAATTAGATCTTGGAATACGAGCCGGTTTCACAGTTGGCCTCTGGAAATATCCTGCTCTTTTAAAAATAATTTTAGTCATTAGTTCTGTTTGTAGTTAAATAAATATAGCTACATTTTGCACTAATTATGCCCTCAGTCCAATAAAGCACTTAACAGGTGTATGACTTTAGAATAATTTAGTGAATAATCCTGCTGGCTTGATCTGTGCATAACAACTTGGTTCATCAAAACACAGTAAGCGCTTTAGTCTCACTAGAAGCAGTAAGTTTTAGGTGTGTGCTTGAAATTAAGCATGTGTTCAATTGCTTTGCCTGGCTGGTGATGAAAAACAGCCTGTTAAATTAGCTGCATATTGGAAAGCTTTACTGGATCTGGGGCTGTTGGAGTAAAGCTTGGAGAGCCACTTATTTATAATTCACTCCGTGGTACAAATGACCTGAAATAAATGCTGCAATTTACTGTTGGGGATAACTGTTGTGGCATTTGGGGTGCTCAGTAAGATTTTTGCCTGTGGATCTGGTTGCTTAGAAAAAGGCAAGAAGATTGGTCAGAAATCTGGAAAATGTGAGAAATGATAAGCTGAGGGGATGGACAGTGTCCCCATGAGTGACAACTAAAATCAGCCCTGCTCTGGGGAGACCTGAGGCTTTGGCTATTGCTTCCTGAACCCAGAAAAAAGTTTTACTGATGAATATCTGAACAGTTCCCATGTCAGTTGTTTTATGATTATACAAAGAGAGCAAATATTTCTGATCTCTCTTCTCCCTTTCTACAAAGGAAGTAAATGAAATGTGACCCGAGCAGCGTGTAGACTGATTTTCTTAGCCAGGCAAATGTTTAATATTTATTTTATTTGTCTTGTTGAAATCTTACCTCCCAATTGTAGAGATAATCTGTTTTACACAGATTAAAATGAAAATTTATACTGACATGATTTCCTGACAACAGTCAAACAACTCAAGGGCCACAATAATACTGCAAAGTACTACTATTTTTTTTCTTCTTCTTCTCAAAAAGCCCCACTTCCCAAATGGGTTGGAATGTGCTGAATAGAAGACAATGGTGAAAAATTTCCTTTTCCAAAGATGCTCTTTTGTAACTTGCTGTGAAGGTGATCTGACAGACATAATCTACTCTAGTGAAGTGTGTAATGAAAAATCCTCTGCTTAAAAATCTTAAACTCTTACCTGGACTTCGAATTCTCAAGTCCCCTATGTGTTATGCAAGTTAAGACTCTTTATTTAGCAAGGAGAGAACAAGTGTCACATTTACATGTAGAAATCAGCCATGGAAATCTACCAAGGCTCTGGTAGAGGTGGAGCCAGAAGATCTGTTGTCATTCACCCCGTGAATCTTTTCCCGCTGCTGCATTAACAAAGACCCGAGAAAACCACTCCAGGTTTTCCATGCCTCCCTCCCTGCTCGGAGCAGAGATTTAATTACCTATAATATCTTCTTTTGGCCTCTACATGTTTTCCTCTGCAAGATCTGCTGTTTGTCCAACTCCAATTCAAATTTGTATTCCAACATTTCGCCATTTGGGAACAAGAATTATTATTTTATTTCTTTATTTTGTTTGGTTTGGGGTTTTTTTCTTCCCCTTTCTCCTTTCCTCCCTGATGAGATGGAAGAGCCCGTGATCTGCAATCTAAGACTAACATTTTCCATGCTGGCTTACATCAGCACATCATTATTATTATCATTATTATGCTCCCCTTCTCCCCCTCCCCCTTATTAATTTATTTATTTTATTGCTGGTGTTAAATGGTTTTGTCAAAAGCAACTCTTTACAGACCATTAATGCCAGAGCAGATGATTGTTTTCCACCAGCCCTCATGAATAATTCAAGCTGCCAGCTCACAGCCTCATCCTCAGCACGGAGGGCTTTTCTGAGGAATCCGGGTTATTAAAGGTAACAGTCGTGATGAGCCTCATCTTTGAGCAGGATGTTCTCATTATTCCTCAGAAGCAACTCTGTCTTGAAGCAAATCAGACACTGCTGAGGCTCCTTCCACCTCCTGCTTTCCTCTCCCCCTTCTGCTACTTCTGATGATGTTACAGCTTTTGAGTTTCTCTTGTAAAGTTGAGGAAGATGATAAATGCTTTGGGACAAGGGGAGGGAAAATGGTGAGAGGAGTGCTCAACAAGCAAAGCTGCTTTTCTTTTTGCCCTGTTCCTCTTTCTAAATTCATTTATTTCACCAGTTCTCATGCTCCTTTGCATGCTGGCTCTCTGCAAGCACTTGAATGAACATGTTTACTGGCAGAAATATTCTGGGATTCGGGGAATGATAAGACTGGAATATTAAAGCAATAAAAACTGTATACATATTCATATACCAGGAACTTGATTATTAATTCTGATAATCTGTTCTCAGCTGTGTTTACAATGGTGGTGAAATCCTATAAGTAAATTGTGAGGTTAATTCTGAAGCTGGCAACTGATCTTACTCATGCCAATCACAGAAGAGAACTGGGAAAATACTTGGAAACCAGCCTATTCTCTTGGATTCACCAGTGTTCAAAACAACCATGAAACATCTAGGCTCTCTAAAATGGTATTAATATCATAGAACGGCAATAATATCATAGTTTTTTTGTTTTCTTTGCCTTGAAATGTGATTTCATATTAGATATTCTGAGGTTTTGTGAATGTATTTGTATAAAAATACAGTAACAGCCCCTAGACTTATGCACAGCTGAGCTGCAGGTGGTTTATGGTACAGCCAACTGCTTGCAATTTTAGCAGGCGAGTGGAGTTTAGTCCCCCTCAAGTCCTAAAGGGAAGCTGTTGCTCTGGGCTCTTTGGATGATAATCAGTGCATTTCTATTATAATGTGCATGGCATAATTACCAATTGCTTGATATGGCTCTATAGGTTACTGGAATGGACTGAAAAGATGGAATATTTTTGTATGCATTTGAGATGCTTTTGCACTATTTTTTTTTTTTTTTTAACTGGATGTGGATTGTTAGAAAAAACCCCAAAACCCTCCACTGTTCCTGCATTTGCTGGAAAGCCTTTCAAACACTGGGAAATATCAAAGGCAGTATTATACAAGGAGCCAACTAAAGGAAGAAATCTTCAATAGCTGACCATAAATTTTCCAGTTAAACCCATATTTTTCTCAAATTCTTAACCCACTTAGAATGAATACATTGCCCCTGGGGACTGGTACAATGCCTGCCACTGATCACATCTCCTTCATCAACCCTGTTCTGGGGATGAGGAAGGACTGGTGTCCTTTCACACCCTTTTGAGAAAGCTAAATGTCTCCTTTCCTTCAATCTATTCAGTTTATTGAGGGGGAGGTTAAGAGGTGATTTGATCCACTAATAGATAGTAGACAGCTCCATTAATCTAGACGTGAGAAGTAAAGCATGTAGGGAGAGCCAGTGGTAGGAAGGTAAAGCTGCCTGAAGTCGAGCTCTGCTGTTTTTGACACTGAAGGTAACGAACAACTCACCCAGGTCCTCTTGTGGATTTTCCCTCCTCTGTCTAAAATGCACTGCCCTAATCAGTAGTTGTGACTTTGAGAGAGAAATGACCTGGTGGAGTTTGCTGACTTCTGTTCTGCAAGAGAACAGAGGGCTGGAGAGGGACTTTTTACAGGGCATGAGGAGGCAGGACAAGGGGCAGTGGCCTGAAGCTGAAGGAGGGTAATTTAGATCAAAAATTAGGAAGAAATTTTTTACTGTGAGGGTGGTGAGGCACTGGAACAGGTTGTCCAGAGAGATTGTGGACTCCTTATCAATGGAAGTGCTCAAGGCCAGGTTGGATAGAGCTCTGAGCAACCTGGCCTAGTGCAAAGTGTCCCTGCCCATGGAAGGGGGTTGAAACAAGATGATTTTTTAGGCTCCTTCTAAACCAAACCATTCTATGACTCTGATTCTATAAACATTTTCTTCTGGCCTAAGAATCTATGGAGGGTGAGAGAAACCCCCACACTCCCCCATGTCCCAAGTTTTCAGTACTTAAATGTGAGGGAAAAGATGTGGCATTATGATATTGTGTGTCCAAAGAACAACAAACAGAATGTACCACTATGACTTAACACTAACTCAAAAGATAAACATGGACTTAAAATATCTTTGTTTGTTCATCCTACTGATTCAGACCTCGGTAAGGGAGTGGAGAGCCTTTTTGTTATGGTCCTGTTCTATAATTTTCTGGCTGTAATGCTGTTTCCTTTGTCCTAGGAGGGGACATTGGGGAACCATGTTAGTGAGAGCAGAACTCCTTGCATAGAATGCAATATTCAATATTTTTTTCCTTGTCACCAGGACCAACACTGCCTGTTGTTAGTTTTCCTGGTGGTTCTGCTGCAGCAGAAAGTGTGGCTGATAACTGCTTATATAAAGACCTTCTTAAATTATTTTTCCCCCTTCCAAGATAAACTGAGGCCTAAATAGGAGGAGGCCACAGAAACAACAATTGTTCCACAAAGGTTCAACCCTTTCTCCTTTAGCTAAGCATATCAATGAGTAGATGCCAATCAAGCCTGTATTCCTAATTACTGGGGCTTTAGTAGCAAGGCTTATAGAACTAATTTTAAGTAGCCAGAACTTGGAAGACAGGTTTTATTGATATGGATCTGCTCAACAAGCAGGTTGGGAATACATATGGGAAATACTGCATTTCCCTTTCTAATCCCCCGAGGCTCCTGTTTCCTGAAAAAAACACCTTCAGATTCTTTGTTTGATAGTGTGGCACAGCTGACTGCTCTTTCCCCTTCAAAGCATGTAGGACAGGGCACTTATTTCAGTGGTGTTATTCTGCACTGTGTCATGTTTTTAATGAAATTGGTTAGTAGGAGGTGACTGAGGCATCACCCTCCCCAGGCAGCCCCAGATAATCCTCTTTGGTTTTGATGTCTGTTTTCCTTGAGTACGAAACAAGTTGTTATGCTCCTCAAAATGGATTCTCTGCATATTCTGATTCATTTCAAGGGCACCTGGAGGACATTTGCAGCAGCATTTGATGGAGATTATGCTCCAAAGGCAGGACTGAAGGGCAGTAGATAAGGGTTTAAAAACATTAAATTCGTTCACTTGCTAAAAGCATAAAATCGCAAGGTTAAACTTGATAGTGTTCTGTTAACTTGGGACAATGCTCCTGTGCAAATGTCAAGTGATGTGAATATTAATAAACCTGTACTTTAGGAGTATTTTTTCCCTAAAAGTTATTTTTTGTGATAACAAATGAAAGTATTTGTAAATTCTAGTAGCTGGGAATGATGGGCAGATTACAAAGCCGCAGTTTGCTTTAGAAAAAAACCCCAAAACTATAAAGCTTGGATTTTAGATTTTCAAGATTAAGTGCCTTAGGGGGCTTTTATGCCTCAGGCTTTGACCATCTAACACAGTGAGAATCAATCCTTCTCAAAGATTTGTAACATCTCTCACCAGAACTTCAGGAGTGCAGGTACTAATGAACAATAAAATGGCATGTGCAGGAAGACTGGGATTTTAGGGTTTGGGCTTTCTTGTAAGTTTTAATCTTTTAAATATTTCATACTCAAAAAATTAACTGTAATTATTTAAAATTTGTTAGCTGATTGAATACTTGCATTCCCACTGTGAATTGCACAGAATTTGTGTCTGCCACCTTCATCCATACTTATTCCATGCTGTGCTCTTGAACATGTACTGCTTTGTCTTAGCCTGTTACAGGCAAAAAAGATGAATATACGCTGAGACTTAAACTAGAAGTGTCCTCAAAAGCTGGGATTTTCAGGTCTGTTTTCCCCTTCTGAAAAACCCATCAGTGCTGTTGATGAGGATCATGTGAAGTTGGTGTGAAAAATCTGTGAAAAGCCTCAGTTTGTTCCAACCAAGGCCTGAACCTTGGTGTAAACGTGCGGAGATTTATGGTTTCAAGATGAAATCAGGTAATGCTGAAATTCTCTTGGGGTTTCAATACCAGGTGAAATATGTTGTTTATTCTTAGGTTTTCCTTTGAACTTGGTGTTTGAACTCCTAAAAAGAGATTATTTGGGGGGGGTGCAAATTACTGCCAGATGGCAAAGGATAAGTGTCTGACAACTCTTCCATCCTGTAAACATTTAGTCTAGGTGAGTTTCTGGAATTGGAGGGTGGAAAAGACTTGCAGGGAGGGCTGGAACTTTGCATGACATTCCTGTCATTGTTTATCGAGATGGCTGAACTGGCTCAGGCTGCCAAAGGGTTGATGAAAACTAAGAATATTCAGAAAATTTATTCAGAAAATAAATAGCTTTTGATTTATTTCATAACAAAGTGCCTAAAGTTGCAACCCGCAATGCTTTGCTCTGTGAAATGTTATGTGGCAACGAGTTCCACACCAAAAATAAAGATTGGTGTAGAAATATGCTCTTTTTAAATATTTTAAATCTGTGACTAGGTAAATTTAAGGTCCTTTAGCCACACTGGTTCCTAGAAAACTTCATAATTAGTGAAAATTCAAGGACAGAATGGACTGAAGATGTTCCCTCTTGAGCATGGAACAGAACTTAATTCAGCTGTTTTAGTTGTGTGAGGATGGGGCTGTGCTTAATTTTGTTAGTGTTAAATGCTTGTGAGTCTGCTGTCTTTAAGTGCTCACACTGGAACTGGCTTTATGGCACAGATTAGACCTTCAGATTTCTCTTTTCTTCAAAGTTATGAGGCATGACTATGAGGAAGAAAAGGAAAAATCAATGAGTTCACCTTTTTCTGAGCCACAGTCTTCCTCTCTGCCTAGTTTTCCAGCAAATTATTGGTCTTTTTTGTGTCTACACAATTATAGAAATCCTGTGAAGATCCTAGGTGAAATTATTTTAGTATAATTGATGTTTGGAACTTTTTTGTGGAGTTCAGTCCCTTTTTATTTCAAGCCAGGCAGCACCTATTAAGCTCCAAAGCTTATTCCAGCTGGACTCCATCACTAGGTTGTCTGACTTCCTGGAACAGAAGATGCTTTAGATAAATGCATGAGTCCAGAAGTAAAAATCATTGCAACATCTTAAAAAAAAAAAATGACAAAAGGAGAAAGAAGCGCTCAAACTGCAGCTTCTGACCTGACTGAAAAGGTATCTCATGGCAACCTGGACTGGGTTATTGGTTGGATTCAGTTCAGCAGACGTGCACAGCTCTTCTTCACCTGCCATCTGAACTAGTGTTTCCAAGGACTGTGATTAATCTCCCTTGCTACATTGCTGCCTGAAGGAAAAGTCTTGGATGGAAATCCCTAGAGTCTGAGCAGCAATGAAAAATACATATCAGTCCAGATATTTCTCCCACAATAACTCTATTTTTTTTTCTGCACATAAAGACAATTCTAGACACACACACTCACACACACTCATTTTGCATTTACAATTTCAAGATGAACTCCAACACCATGGGAATTATCTTTTATAATAGTTTTATATATTTTATAATAGTTTTTATATGGTTATCTTTTTTTTAAATGTATGTAACACTGATGTACAAGACGTGACCAATGTGGTTCTATCCACATCATGGTGCAGTTTAAACAATAAAATTTTGGGCCACCTGCCATGAAAAGCTTCAGTGTGTGGCTGCTGGGGAGAAATTTCACAGGTCCCAAGGAAAGCAAAGCATGAAAACATACTGTGGGACTGCTTAGGGGAGGAGGGAGAATGTGCCTTGCAAAGTCAGAGCTGCAGAGAGTATTTCATGTCTCTGGCAAATGTGGTGTGCAGGATCTGAACCATTAATCAAACCCTGACAGCAGGCTTGGGGAAGCCGAGTGTCAGATGGAGCAGAGCCCCATCCAAATGGCATCTGGGGGAAAGAAGAGGGGGGAAAAACAATGAAAGGAATGTTTATGGTACTGGAACGATTTTACTTACGTTTATTCTAAACGTTTGGAAATTTATATTGATCTGAGTAGGAGCTGGTGCTGGGGGGGAGTTAAATCAGAGTTCCCTGTTGCCCTGTCAGGTTTGATTTATGCTGGGCATCTGACAACCACTCAGTTCAGAAACCTTTCAGAGCCTTCTTTTCCTCTTCCTAAGCAAAGCAAATGAGCCTTCTTAAAAAAAAAAAATAAAAAAAAATAGCCCACCCCAAAACAACAACAAAACCCCCTCTTATTCTGAACTAAATTTAGAGATTCCTGCACATCTGGTGATGCTGATGTCTCTGTGATGTTTGTCCAGATGTCTGCTTAGAGAAGGTGGAAGTGTATTCAGCTTGTTTACATATACCATTTGCTGACTTCAATTTTGGCAATCTTTGTAATAGCTGCTTTTGTCAAAATAACATGGCTTCCAGTTTCCCCTCCTTTTTAATATTCTCTCTTTCATGGAATTCAAATATTGCATAAGGCAAGAAAGATCCTTTCATTGAATTTATTATATATGAAAATTAAAAAGATAATCTGGCTTATTGCCTTTATGAATTCATGTGTATGTTGGAAAATGCAGAGTTGACCCTTTTGAAATCCATGTTTTTTCTGCTCCATTTATTTCGGGAGGAGTCCATCCTTGGTTTTCCCAGTGATGAGATGTACATGTAGTCACTGATGTGAAAAAGGAAGTTTTAAATCTTGTGGTGCTACTGAAAATTAACAGTAAGTCATTAGCATCTCTGGGGTTATGTTTAATTTTCGGCAATGCCACAGAGGCTGGCTGATCATCAGTACAGTAATATTTACATAACTCTGCTGGAGATCCACAGCTAAGAAATGTCCTGAGGTTTTTAGTGTTTTTTTTTTTTTTCCTTTTTTTCTCTTCTTTCTTCTGATTTGCTACTGATTGCCCTCTATCACCAAAAATATTGCTTGCCTCTCATCCATCTAAGATATATTCTATATATCTAGAGACATATATCATTAATATTGGGATTGTTTATAAGAACTGCTTTTAGCATGTTCCTAAATATGCAGGCACATGCAATACTCACTTTTATAGAGAACATTTATTAGAGAAATAAAACTGTTGTCTGTGTTTCAGGATGGATCTTCAGGGAAGATCTGTAGGACAGTACCGTGAGGTGCCCTCTCTGAAGCTGAGTTCATGGATGTTACACTTAGCAGTTGCATTTTACAACCTGTTTTGAGATCCCTTTCCAGGACAGAGTGGTCTCTCCAGCCTGATCTGTTCCTCAAATCCTCATCTACAGAAAGACTGTAGGGACCAGGGGCTGGAGCTGGAAATAGAACAAAGATATTCACCTCTGCCATTCAAGGTGGTGTATAAAAGTGTATTTATGCTAACATGCAGCCTAAAATCCCCCAATTTGGTGGTACATCAGCTTCAGTGACATGAGTGCAATGAAAGGACTTGCCATGGACATTCAGCCATTTTAAAAACCTTTGGAGATTTTTTGGGCTTAGTTTGTAGTTGGAATTTTCAGTTCCACATGTGCACCATGGAAGCCTGTTGCCATGAGTCACAGCCATTATCCTGAGGGCAGAATTGGAAAATTGCAGTGCAACCTGCAGCCCTGCTGCAGATACAGAGACTGCAACCAGGCTGCTGGTCCTCTGGAAAAACTAGCTGGAAGATGGAAAAACAAGTCCATTAAACATCAACCATTTCTATTCCCTAAGGAAATGAGCTTCTCTTGCTAATACGACAGAATATAAGATGTATAGAAAAATCTTTAAGAGATTAGACAAGCTAAACTCTGTCACAGACTATCTTTAAAACAGAGACAAAAGAGGAAAAAATAGAAAAAACAAAAAAAGAGGCTGAACTTCCAGTTACCTCTTGTGTGAGAAAGAGCCAGCTTAGCCAAGTCAACACTGAACTCTGCCTGCTCCTCCCCTGCTGAAAAATTCAGGCTTGTGTCAGGGCTGTTTCTGGAGTGCAGAGCTTGTGCAGAGGGTTGCATTGGCAGGTAACACAATCCCTCAGCTACAACGGGCTCTTCCTTCCAAGGCATTTTAATTTTTACAGCTCCAGTGCTCCGAGGGTGCCAAAATAATCAGGGCTTTGCATTTCATGTTCTCTCCATATATGGCCTGGGATCTGATTGCTAATCCCTCAAGGTGGCAGTAGCTTAATTAAAGCTATGTATCTGTAGGAGATAATTGTAACGTCCTTTGAGTGGCTGCTCCTAATTTACGCCGTGTACAGCCTGATACAGTCATCTATAATGTATCAAAGGTCCACACTAGATTTTAATGTAAAGCTGTGTAAGATAAATGAAGAGTACATGTGGCAGGTGCTCAGTACATGCATTTAGATTAAGCCCTGCTCATTGAGGTGGTGATTAGATGAGTTATGTTGGGGAATTGTAACTGCTTCAGTGGATGAGGAAAAGGTTATTTCGAAGAGCTCATTTTAACGGCGTAGCTGGCACATAATTCAGATATCAAGCAATGAATGAGAGCAGGAAGGATGCAGAGTGCAGATGCTGAGCCCTGTGGACAATGCACACATGCAATAGAACTTCTAGGATGGCTAAAAAACTGTCTGAGTAATGCTCTCTCTGATGAGCTTTAAATACCTGGTAAAGATAACTTAACTACATCAAAAGTGAGCTGAGAGTGTTATTTGTTCAGAAATGGGGGCTCAGTCATAGTTCATTTGCTCTCCCTGTGTCTCTGTAGATGCAGGAGCATGAGGGTCAAATCCATCAGAGCAAGAGGTGGAAGAGGCTTGTCTTCCTCAAACAGTTTCATTAGCAAGAGAATCATTGTGTTTATCAAACTGGCAGAACTTCTGAAAGAGATAGCTGGGACTTGCTTTTCCAGCACTGCAGCAAGATCATACAGAAAATACACACTGATGTGTTTATTAACTCTCCAATAATATATGAGAGCTTTTTGTCTGTGCTGTTTCTCCAATTGGGCTGGGACAAGCACTGGATCAGATGATTTGGTGAGCACTAACAGGCTCAAATGCCCTTCTCTGTAGACCACGGTGCTGGTGAGTGAAGGGGATGAGGCAGCTCTAAAGAGTAGAGAACTTGAGGGCAGAGGAGAGGGCTCATAACAAGAATTCCTAAAAGGAAAATAGGGTAAAAATTGAATAAGAACTGTGCATGTGTATTGAGCAACTGTTTAGATCTGTTCAGCAGGTATTTTTGTTTTATATCCTCAAAGAAAACAGTGCAGCCTGGAAATACCAGGCTCTGCACTCACTGCCCTCTGTGCCTGTGAACACATTCAGAATGTCAGAAACGTGCTGCTGGTGTCCACAGGAGCCTCTCTTACCAGAACCTGGTTCTTGAAGGTTTCTTTCCTCCAGCAAGTGCAATAACATGCTCTGAGGTTTTGCAGCCACTTGTGCTGCATTAGTTATTTTCACCTTAATCTTTTCTCTTAAAGGTCAGTTGAGATCACAGCCCCTGTTATGCCAAGCACAGCACAAAAAAAGGCAAAGAGGGAAAAGAGTGAGATGTAATTCTGCAGGGTGACTCTCAGCAGGTAAAACTGGAGCCAGGTAGTGCTGTGAGGATCCAAGCTTTAAATGAAGTGTACATGAGAGGGAATATGCTTCCAGCTCCTTCTGCTCAGGGATGAAAACTCCACAGAAAACACGGTCTAATAAGTTAATATTACTGGGTGTATTTATGTGTGATGAGAACCATGAAAGGTTGGAGGGTCCCAGCACGTTCCTACCTTCACATCAGCAATACTCACTCTATCTCACACTGTGGACTCTATTAAACCTCACAAGCAAGACAAATGCCCTGTGACAAGTGACCAATCTTCCATGTCTTGCTCCAACCTCACAAAACAGAAGGCTCCCCTCAGCCAAGGCTCCTGGAGGGAACGTTGGAGCAGTTGTGTTATCTCTTCCTGTTACATGAAGGCTTAGCAAACCGTGCCATAAAAGACATAACATTCAATTGACCTTTTGCTTATCTATAAACGTAAAATGAGCTGCAGAGACCTCGATTCACCAAGGAGCCATTTCTGAGGAATTTATTTCCTTTTGCCAGCCATAAAAATAAATTGCTCCGTGCAAAGAATGGGCTCAAAAAAATAGCACTGCTCGCCTAAAATAAGATTATTATGAAGGAGATGTTTTATCCCTGGGCAATCACAGCCAGCCAATGTGTTATCAAATTTTTATCTTGTCAAATTGCTAGGCACTGATTAGTGTTCAGGGAGATTTTGTGTGTTTAGCTGGCCTTCTGTAACCTTCTAGGGCCTGAGTACCTATAAGTGGCTAGATTCAGGCATTGACTTCTATTCTTTGAAGGATGGGTTTTTCTTTTTTGCCTCTGTCCTACATTTAAGCCAGATTTGCAGAGCAAATCTTTACACAAAGCATTCAAAGAATAAAAAAGCAAATCTTACATGTCATATCAGTCTATTTGGACAAAGCCAGGCAAAACTGTTCTGAAAGGCAATGGGAGGATCAGGCAATAAGTCAGGATTTATCCAGCCCATTTCTCTTTATGGAGCCCAGGACAATGAGGCTGGCTATCAGTCTTGCTGGGATTGTAACTGGAGAATTTGGCTCACTCACTACCAACCTTTCATTCTGCTTTTTCAGTGAAATTCATAGTGGAAAACCCTCCTCCTAAAAGGATAAATCCCAACCCTCTGTGTATTGGCCCTCTATGATTAGAAGTCAGGTGTTTTCAGGATTAGGGGTTTTTGTGTACATTTGTGTCCTGAGGTGTCATGTACTGATGGAGATGCTGGGCAGGGGGCTGGTGTATTCCAGAGTCAGGGAATGGCTTCTTTTTTTGGTGCTGTTATGTCCTGCTCTCTTTCCCTTTGCACTCCCAGATCAGATGCAGACTCAGGCTTTCTACAGGTCAGGTTTTCCACCTGGCTGCACCTTGTTACATGAACACCACATCCAGCACCTCATTGTGAGGGACAACTTGTCACATCTTGGTGGCTGTTCCTCTGATGAGCAAAGGGAAATGCATGAATTGGGGAGGAGAGGTGGTGTGTTTTCCTTGGGAGCCAGTGTGCTTTGGTGCAGCTCTGCGTGGGGTCTCTTTTTTTCTCCTATCATGACAGTGAAGCACTAAATGAAATATATTTACTTTAGATCTAATCAGGCCGTCACTTTGTGCTTTCTGAGTATTTATTGTTTGCAAATGTATTGGGAGTTTAAATCACTATGCAATGGTGATTAATCTACTATATTGTGAAAGTTCAAAATAACCTCCTCTGTTTTCACATGTTACTAATTAGGAAAGAGTGTATTAGTAAAATCTGCATGAAATGTGTATTTAGAACCATGATTTTAAATTGTTCCACTTGGTTTCTCAGCTCCTAGATATCTATTTCAGGATAAATAGTGCAAACCTCATTTCTAGTTCAATGGCCCCTGAAACTACAGACTACCCATGATGCTGTGTTTCATGGTGGCACTATATATATGTATATAGATGTGTTTGGGTGTATATAGATATATGTAGAATTCAGATCTGATTCTAAAGGGACTGAATTTTCTCATTCTCTCCATAATGAGCATCTTGGAAAGCCCCAAGTTGGGGCCAGGAGGGACCTGGGTGCTCTGAAATGAGCCTTTGACAAGCGTTTGGGGAGCTGGCTGTGATTTTAACAACTGGTTTGACTACCCTGCCTCCAACAGATCTGGATGAGGGGCCTATATTTGGCAGGAAGGCTTTATAGTGGCATGGTTTGACCTGGTAAGATGCTGAAGTAATTTTCTTATTAGGAATCTGGCTCTGCTTTGCAGCATGTCTGCAGTTGGGGTTTCTGATGGGAGTGTTCTTAATATAGACCAAAGCTCATGCAGATCGATGTCTCTTCAGTTAACCACTTATTTTTATCAGAGTGATGCTGAAAGAGCAGGTCCTGTTGCTTTTAAATCACTCCAGAGTTCATACTGAAGAAAGAAAATCAGTCTTGAAACAAAAGATGACTGAAAGATCTCTGCTGCTAAACGGGGTCACCTCAGTCTGGGTATTGAAGAGGGAACTGTGATCAGCTGGTGCTTTTCTTGACCTTTGTGTGACTCTCCTGCTCATGCATATTCAGCTCCAAACGGATCAAAAAGAGCTCAAAGTCCTTTGCACCAGGATTCTTTTGCTCCCCTCTGTATTGACGGATCTGAAAGTGACACAGAGCTGTGCAAATGGACTGTGATAGATCGAGGATCTGGTCTGGGGTGACCACAAATCCAGCTCCTTTCCTGCCTTCACATCTCTCCCCCCCTCCCCTCCTGTGGTAAATAGCCTCTAAAACAAACACACATTTTTAAGCATTATGTCACTTCTGGGCAGCAGCCAGGGGATAAGATTAGCACCATTGTCATCAGAAAGAGCAAGTGCTGTCTCTTTGATGAATGATATTGGATCCTCAGGATTTGTTATTTTTTTATTTCATGTGCTCGTGTATTTTTGGATATGAATGTCCCCACATAGCCTTAGGATGGGGGGGGAAGCAGGGGAGGGAGAGGGGTGAAGAGAGAGTGATAAGGGAGCTTTGCTGTCAGCCCATTTTCTCATGTTTTCATCTTTGTGGGGGAACAAACCCCAAGGTATGAGACACAGGCCTCTTGGCCAGCTGGGTCACTCTTATACCCTCTGTGCCACAAGAAAGACCAAAACATATTGAACAGTTAACATCACTTGGCTCATCACTCTTTTCTCTCCCCTTATGAATATTTCATCCTTATTTAGCTGCCTGGCTCTCTGGAATACCAAAGGTAACATCAGTCCTGACAAACTGGGAATCATGACATTTTGAGCTGAGCAGCTGTTGGTGGGTGGCTGTACTAGCCCAAGGTGCCTGAAACCCCAAATCTTTTCTTTTCCCTTTGTCCAGTTTTCCTCTGCCCTCTTCTTTCCAGCCTCTGCTACGACCCCTGGGTTTTAGGCTGCCCATTCTGTATTCTGTGTTTTCACAGCACCTACTGCCATTTCTCACAACTGGGAGATCTCAGATTTGGAGAAAGCAAATAATGGCATTCACATATCCAAAGACTTTCTCTTACAAATGTCAAGATGCCCCTTCAAAAAGGAGTAAAACAAAAACTAAAACAAATCCCATTTTTTTGAGATATAAGTCAACTGTAGCTGAACTTGGTGTTTATTTATTGATTGATTTATTTTCTTCCCCAGACTCTTACTTTCAAAAGAAATAATATATTTTAAATTGGGGAAACACCCCCATCCCCCAACCCCCCAAACACAATCCAACAAAGAAATAATTGTTTCTTGGAAATTATATTTTAGTTGCCAATTTCATTGCTCAATCCAATGTAATGTGAAGCAAAGACAAATGCTGTCACTAAGAACAGCATGAGATTGCTTTGTGATCTTAACCCCCTGTACCCTTCAGATAGAGCATCTGTGGCTTCACCCAATGTGATTCATTAAAGAGATTATGCACTAAAACAGACATGCTTTCTATTACCTGAGAAGCAGGGAGCATCCTCATCACTGTGCCCTGCTGGCAGCCTATGCTGATTTCACCATTTCTGTCTCCCCATCAATTGTGCCTATCTGGGGCTGGGGACAAGGAGCCTGATTTCCACCTGCATTTATATAATGCCCAGTGCAATGAGGTGCTGCTCATGGTGCCAGAACTGCAGAACTGAAACAATCCCAAGAGAAATCCAAAGTTAAATTTGAGATAGTGGCCTTTCCTCAGCACAATTTCTTCGGTATAACCCCTGCGTTTGCTGATATAGAAATTATCAATTCCCAGAGTTACTGGAGCTAGAGAGAAAATCAGCCTCGCTCTAATGAAACAATTTCCTTCTTTTCTCTCAGTGGGGAAGCTCATAAGCTGTTCTTCTATTAAAGGGGGCTATGTTTTTTGGAAAAGGGAGAATGTGGTGCCTTGCAGCATTGAGGATGAACATGCAGCACGTGGCAGCACTGGGATCACTGCAGTCTTCTCATTGTGTGACCATCCACCTGGGTCTCTCCATTCTCTCTTTCCAATTTATTTCCTTACATAATAATGACCCAGAGGAGGGTCATCACTTTGCAAACACCATTTGGCTGAATTTTGATGAGGGATTTGAATCACTCTGACAAATGGGAGCCTTCTGCATGGCTGGTTCTAGAGATGAGGGAATGAGAAACCTCTTGCCGAGCCTGGCCTGTGCTTTGTCCTGAAGGTCTTTATGTGTCCTGAAGGCCTTTAAACCTGAGCAGACACATGCATGAAGGATTTAGCAATATTAAGGTTGGATGATGAAGGGGAAGACTACAGGGAATAGTAGCATTCAGCAAAGGGAAGTTCAGATAATTCAAGCAATTACAGGCAGATAATGGATTTATTTTTGTTCCTTCTCCCCTTTCCCTCTCCTTTTTTATCACCTTCTTTCCTACCTTGTATCCATCTCCTCATGCACCTGGGGTACTTGGGCTGGTGGGGGTAGTTAGGGTGTAGTTGCAAGGTGCCATTTGTGCTTCCCAGGCCTTTGGAAAGGGCTGTGAAAAGCCATGAGGTAATTTTACCTTCTGCTGAAGGTTGGTCAAGCCCCAGGTGAGCCTGTGGTGGGCTGGCAGTGGTGTTTTGAGTCTGGGACTACCTGATAACAGTTTGAGTTATCAGAGTGTCTGGCTCTGAGCTGTGTTGGTGACCTCTCAGGCCACTTGGGATCCCCCAGTTCCAAAATGCAGCAGGAAAAATTCTTATCTGAAAGTTGAAGGGATAAAAAGTGCTGCTACAGAAGCAATTAGTACTACCTCATGTCTTTTTATCAACCCTGTCAGATGTGTCCTAGCTTTGTTCTGGAAATGAAGACCACCTGGGAATCCTTATGCAAAATGACATTGCCAGTTTATGGCCTTCCAGCCCTGAACTGGTGTGCATTCTCACCAGGCTCCCAGCACACTGGGCTCCTATCAGTATCCTGGGATGTGTTTTAAATTAGTGCCTGAGGGGGGAATGGGATTGAGTCGTGCACCACATGCCCAACTCGGCTGAACTCTCTTTTTATGCTTTTTATTAAAGTTGTATATCATCAGGAGAGTGTGAAAGTCACATTAGAGGAGGGAAATCATCTCCCCAGCACTCGGGCTTGTCAGGCTATTTTGCATAATAACTTAAGGAAATGAACTGGCCACTTCTGATACTTGAGGACAGGCTGGGAGAGCAAGAGCCTTCTGAGGGTTTTATCACAAAACAGCCTTATGTGGCACATCTGGTTTGTTTTAAGCATCTCTGTGTATTGGGAAGGGAGCAGCAGGGGATGGGGAAGGATTGCTTTATTTGAAATCTTTTGAGTCAACTGTTTATGATGAGAACAATTGTCTTGGGAAAACTGCAACCAGGAGACAGAGCAGCTGAGCACTTGAGCCACTAATGTGGAAATTTCTGCTGGGTTTCTTCACCTGCTTTACTCCCCTGGTGTCTCCAAAGAGCAAATCCACATGAATGCTGCTGTGCAGGTGGGATTTACCTTGTGGAATAGCCCGAACAAGGCTGAAATTCAAATCAGCCCCCTTTCCTCCAGCACAGTCTCTCATTAAACATCCCTCTATGTGCAAAATCCAGCTGTCTAAATCATAGCTAATTACATAATTATTCAACTACTGCCAGGGCTTGCTTGGTAATTTGATGTAGTTGTGGTGAGCAGAAAATGGATGCAGGATACTTCTATGGGGCAGGAGTCAGAGAAGTTCTGGGGATTTACTGCACCTGTGGCTTGGCCCAAGACTTCTCAAATTGCAATGCACAAGGTTCCCATTTGTAGCTTGAATTACACACCTGCCCTGGCACACGTTCAGGAAAAGACATCACTTTAGTCACCACCCACATGTTTCTTGGCCTTAAATTGAAGAATGAAGCAGTGAAGGAGAGTAAAGCAATAAATGACTCTGGATAGCAAAGTGCTCCTTGGTCCTCAGTCCTGGAACAACACCCCAAACACAGGGCAAACCTTCTGCGTGTGCAATTATAAAAATACAGTTTTAGTCTCTGCCAATAGGCTCGTCAGAAATCTTTCAGAATTGTTTGTCTCTTCCCTGAGAGCACAGATTTAATACTGCCAAAAATCAAGTACAATGTAAATTTATTTTGCACATAATTAAATAACAAGCAGGGACAATTTCCCAACCAGACTAAATGCATTAGATTCTCCTTTAGTGTCCAAAGTCTCTCTGCTCTTACCAGCTGTTGTGTTTTTTTTCATGACACAGCCTTACAAACTATTTTGCATTGGAGATCTTAAGGAAAGAAAACAATTAATTACACCTCACAACTAATTGGAATCAATACTTAATGTTTTTAGCTCTCAGTTAATTGCCAAGTGATGTATCACTAGTTTGATGATGAAAAATAGATGGATATCTCAGGTTCTTCCTCTAGGGTGTCATTCTGTTGACATGGTAGCTGGCTCCAATGTTTTCCTTTCCCTCCTGCCTGCCTCTCTGTGTTCTAATTCTCTTGTTTTAAATGCCATGTCAAATGTTTGATAATTTGATTATCAAAATATAGTGGAAAGTTATAAAAACTGCAAGTCATAAGTTGGTATTTATTAACTGGAAGATATAAGGAGTTTTAAAGGGGACCCTTGGAAAATGCTTCATATTGTTCTTCTCTTCTGATTCAGCTGATCAAGATTTTGTTTCCTTTCTAGTCCATGGAGGAAAGGGAAATATATCTTTACTTGGTTCTCACAGAATCACCCAGGAGTGTCTGCAGTAATTGAGTGCCTTAGATTGCAGCTGGGGGCTCTCCTGAGGGTTTCAGAGGTGCACAGGGAGGTCAGACCCTGAGTACTTGTTGATGTCCTGCTGATTTCCTCAAGCAACAATTCTCCCCCAACCCTCTAAAACTTGCAACGTGCTAAACGAGTTATGTGAGCACCTCCAGCTCCTGAGGGTCACCCTCACACAACCACTGTGCCAAGCTCTCCAGCTCGATGAGCAGCAATACAATCTTTATCCAGCCAGTGGTGTAATACACCTCAATATTCCCATGTGCTCAGCAGGGCTGACTCACGCAGCACAAACTGCTCCCACCAATAAACACAATAACCAGGTGCCAGGTGTTAACTGCTGCCCTTGCTCGTGGCAACGTGGGCAGCCAGGCTGAGAACCAAGACAGCCTCTGGTCAGTGGAGGTGCCCAGCAGGTCTGACTCAAGTCTGACTAAAGGAAAACTGTTGGTGTTAATGTTATATAGAAATTAACGCTTAGACACATTCTGGTGACACCCACAACTTTTATTTGTGGTATCCAGCATTATTTCACACTTGGAATAGTTGTTTTATAAGCATGGTAAGGACTCTAAAAAATGTTTTGTCATTTCCTTTCCACTCAGCTTCTTCCCAGAGAAACAGGCACGTACAGAGCCCTGTTTATGATACCCACATTAATAATCAAATGTGTGTGTGTAGGTGTGAGGATTGCAAATAAACACATCTTAAAACAAGATCTGTCTCCCTTCCCTGAACTGGCATGCTCCCAAATTAACTCAATTGTAAAATTCCCTCATGCTGAATTTGGAATTTTTTTCATGTATGAAAGCTGATGACCTCACAAGCCCTCCACATGGAGTTAGGGGAGTACTAAAACCCTCCAAATATTTGGTGGTGGTGTGAGCACTGAGCAAGACCCAATCAATGGGAAAGGCAGACATGGAATGGATTCTGCCTGCATGCTGGCTTTCCTTCTAAAGATGGCTATAAATGAGTATGAGGAGCAATGTTGTTCTGTATCTGTTCTCCGTTTTTCTTTCCTCAGCTGACAGCCCTTGTGCATGGCCAGTTGTTCTGTTTTCTGTCTCTACAGTCCTGCTGTTTCTCTTAGATGGCTGTGTGAGGGTGTTTTTAGACAAGTTCTTGAGAAACAAGGGTGAAGCAAGGAAGAGCAAGCAGTGAGGTGCTCCCTCTAGTTTAGGTGTTTTCATGATGTCCCGGGCAATTATCACCTTTCCAGTCAAGAAGCACAGAAAAAGCTGGAAGCAAATGTTGGAGAAGGGTTCAGCTAAGAACTCAGCATTGTGTTGTATTTTTCTCCTTTTTGTGGAGCTCTCATCATTGTTGTGAAACTTTCTTGGTTGTGTGGCCCCTGTGGCAAAGGGACATCTTTAGGTGACCCCATGTCAGTGCTGTCCGTGAGCAGTGGCTGGGTCTAATATTCAGTTTTTCAGTACATGTTTTCTTCCTTGAGCTGGTTGAAACACTTGTAACTTTTTTTTTAATAGAAAAATTGAATTTCTCATTGAAAAAAGCAAACCTCTAGTGTATCCAGATCTATGTACTGTGACAAAGGACTCAAATCTGAATACTGTTGGATAAAAACAAAATCAAGACTAAGAAAAGCTCTTCCTCCCTTTCTGTTCCCTAGCATTATTAAAAAGAGATTTAAAAAAAATCATTATGAGATAAATTTAAAATAGTGTGTTTTCTGGGGAGAAAATAGAATAGATGGATGACTTTCAGCCTAATTTAGTAACTGCCATTCAAGATATGACTTGGAAAGAACTTTCTAAAGCTGGAAAGTTATTCTAATGACATTTGTGACTGGGGAAGAATATGATTTTTTTGTGCTTTGATTAGTATTCTCTATTACATGAGGCAGCATAGAAACTGAAGGAATACTTTATCAGTGTTGCTCTGATATTCCTTCAATGCAAACCGAGCTCCTCTTGTAAAATGAAGAAACAAATTTGCCACTGAAGGACACTGGGCTTTTTCTGACCTGTCTGATGCAAAGCTGAGTGTGGTGACTCTGCTCTGTGCAATCAGATGTGAATCCACACAGTTAAACCTGAGGCAACACACATCTGGGAGAAGGGAGACATGCTTCTGGGGGTGAATGTAAAACATTTCTCTATGTTTTATTCCTTTTTGCAGGAATTGCGAGGCAGGGTGTGATTGTGTGTAAGCAACTCGGACAAAGCAAATGAAAGGAAGAGCAAACAAAGAGGAGGAGGTGAGGGAAATCATCAGGGAGAGAATTCTGAGCCTGAGAGAGCTGCTAGCACGGGTCTGAGAGATGAAATAAGATTTAGCATAAGAGAAACCTGTCTCTCAATTGTATCCAAGCCCCCCAGGAGACTCAAAGGCACAGGAATCTGCACATGGGTCTCTACATCTGGAAGAGAACACAGGGTGATGAATTATTCATGGATTATCTACTTGTGCTCAGGAATTTCTCTTTATTCATAGTTCAGGAGCAGCAAAAGAAAAAAAAAAGGATAAAAACTTGTATCACACCTGCCTTTTAATTTAGAAAGGTATTACTTGTACAGCTGTGGGCAAAGTCACCTGGACACCATGGCAGGGTTTGCAGGATGAGGCTTTGAATCGTGGCAGGCTTTTATTCCATTTTTTAGGCAATCTGAAATAGGGCAGAGGAAATCTCTGTGAAAAAGACAAATGTCTGGTAATTGAAAAATAGCCCCACGATTTTCCAAACATTTTTAAATTATCTGCAGCTTCATCAAGTCCAGATAGAGCTGAAAAAGGGTTGTGAAAGATGCATTTGCAGGGCTCTCCAGGCATTGCCAGTGCCTTTGCTTTAATTTGGAGTTGAATTAATCTTAGTCTTCCAGGCTGATAAATGTAAAAAGTCCTCTGAGAAATCAATTGATTGTTTAGCATCCTTGCAAAATCTTAATGTAGATGAGAGGGGAAGATTTGTGCTGACCAGAACAGAGTTGGCTGTAAGGGAAGAGGGCAAGGAATTCTTTTCCATGTTCTTGCTAAAATAATCCCCAGTGCAATGGACTTTTTGCAAAAACTTTCTCTGCCCTTCCCAGCTGGTTGGTATGCCCATGGAGCCAAACTCATCCAAACTCAATCCTCTGAAAAAAATGTTTTAACATATTACTTGGGAATTGAGGGCCCAAAGGTCCTATGTGGCCTGAGGAAATGGCCCTTCCAGAACCATGTGTTTTAGTAATGAGGAATTTTGGAGCCTAAATTGTCCTGTCCAGTTTGTGACCACTTATGTCTCCTGTGCTGTTGCAGAGATTTGTCTGTTAGCTCAACAGCCCTTTTCCTTTGCCAGAACTTCTTCCCTCCTGCCCTCTCTCCTACTCTGCATTAATAGAAAGCAACCTTGTTACTCAATCTGCTTGGGGACACACACTCTTCAGTTTTCTGTCTCTTCACTGGCAGGAGGAATCATGCTTTAACTTCCAAAGGTATGGAGCTGCTAGAAGAGCTTTTTTTTTTTTTTTTTTTTTTTTTTTTTTTTTTTGCTAGAGGAGCTTTTCCAAATGAGCAAAGGCTCTTACACAGTCAGGCTGCAGATATGCTCATCGTGTTTTTCCGAGGTACATTGTTTCTTGGAGTGGTTAGAAACACCAGCTTTTATTTTATGTTAACAGCTTCTGGGCTCATACAAGGGCAAGACACAAACTGTTCTCAGCTGAAACCAGACACACTGGGTTAGAATAAACTAACAGTTTAAATGTTCACTAACCAGGGTGCCATCTTTGGTTAGCAGCTGGGAAAAAGTATAGGAGTAAATGAGCTATTGGACCTGAATTTGTGCCTTGTGATGATGCTTCCCTTGGATTGCCTGCTCACTTCCCAAATCCTTGTAAAACCTAGTGCAGAAAAAGTTTTGACACAGGCCCCTCAAGAAGTCTGTGGCTCACATTACCTTCCCTGTAAAACTTCTGGCACACTTTTATATTCATCTTTTCATCCCTGATAGTACTCCCTTCATCTCTGTGAAAGGTAGAGCTGTGAGAGGCTGATTTTCCATGTGGATGTAACATAACTGTACAAGTTCAGGCTTGGGCAAGTACATACACCCATGTTTATTCACACCCTGCCTTTCTTGGAGGACAGTGCCTTTTGGAGGGAAGTGGCCTCATCTCAGACTTTAGGCAGCACAAAACCTTTTCCAAACATCACAAATGACCTGCAGTGTCCAGCAGAGGGAAGCTTTGCTGGCTGGTTGGACATTACCTGGCCTGGTGGCTCACCTTGTCTTAGGGTAGTCAGGCAGGTGATGGTAGAGAAGGTAGCAGTGCCCCTTTCTGCTGAAGAGGCTGCCAGACTGACGGATATTTCTGGGAGCACTTTGACAGAATGCAGTAGGGCTGGCAATGACCCCCCATACAACCCCTACACATCTCCCCAACTGGGAAAATCAGCTTTAGGCTGGGGAGGGGTTGGGAAAGTCACAGCCATGTTATATAGGCCCTAAAGAGATCTTATGGATTCAGTGGGCAATCAAGGGGAAGGAAGGCAGATGTTCAGTCTTACCTCGCAGCACAAACCATCCTGGGCTTTTCTAAATTAACTGGCAAAGGCAGGTCTGCCTCAGCTGATGTCAAAGTGTAGATTGGATTTTCTGAATGTTTCTGCTCTCAGCACAAATCAAAAGCACCGTTCCATGCCAATGCTCTCAGTAAAAGTGACACTTTAAAAGGTCATGGCTGTGGAGTTTGTGTTTGTTTCAATTTCTCAGTCTTGTAAAATTGTTGCATTCTTCCCTTCTCCCTGCTAGACAGGCTATGGATTTGTTATTCCTTTTATTCCTCTTCTTTTTTTGTCAGTCAACTCCTAAATACTGCCTCCTAGTAAAGGAAGGCCAGAAAAACAGTATTAAGAAGCCAAAATTTCCTTCTTGTTGGTTGTAGCTAATCCAAGGTGGACTGAGCTGGACTCAACTTGCCAAAGGCTTTTATCCCCAACTGTAAAGCACTGACCAAACACCAGTGGGAAGAAGTTTCTATTTTCAGTTTTAAAGGTAGAGGTAATGCATAGGAAGACATCCTTTGACCTCACAAAGGATTGATGAGGGCCAGGGAGACAGCACCTGCCATAACTTCATGATGATGAGAACAGGGAAGCACTATTGTAACATTTTTGAGACTCAAAAGTGGGTCAGATTCCTTTTCCTTTGAGGAAAGGATTAGAAACCACCTGAATTTCTAAATACACCAGGCCAAATGATGAACTGAAACAGATCTTCCCTGATATTTTTTAATAGTAAACTAAAGAAAGCATAAAGACAAAACATTACTGAATCCTTGTAGCAAGGCATGCAGAAAGTGTCAAACACTGAAGCATTTCAAAAGGTAAAGCAAGTTAATAGATATTTTTATGCACGTTTGGTGTTCCTGAGCAATACTGGGGATATGTACTGTGATATGTTCTGTTGCTTTTATCCTTAGCCTGAGAAAGTACAGGTTTGGATATGCACTTCACCTGTTTATAGAGCATTAATTCAACCCTCCTTACTCTACCCTAGGGAAACATCCATTGGTTGAGTGCTGAAAGAGGTGAAAAGAAAGCTGTGTTTAGTGTTTTGCCAGGTTTTTTTCCCCATCCTGCAGTTGATTTGTTTGTGCAGGCCTTGGCTGGTGTTTGTGCAGAGGTGGAAGGTAAAGCCTGCAGTCAATGGCTGTATCTTCAAGCCCTGCAGTGACTCCAGTGCTGGGTAGTTTTGTTGTTTGCTGTTCTGAGGGGACAAAGCACACGTCAGGGACAGGGACTCACGCTGAGGGAAATCTGCAGCAAAGGTTTGGCTCTCAATAGTATCAAGCTGAGCTGAGTGTGAGAGGCTTTTGTCTCCTAATGCAGGGACCTCAAAAAACTTCCCTGCACACTGGCAAGGGATTTGTTTTGGTTTCTTTTTTTCCCCCCATTTATCTTTTTTTTTTTTGCCCTGCCAGACTTCATTAGTTGTCACGGAATCACTGAGGCTTGATTGCTTGGGCTGCTCTGAGCCCCTGCCTGAGAGATTAGTGGGTGCTTTCACGAGCTATTCCCAGGGTAATATTTTGGGTGCTACAGTGTCATTTGCCTCAATGGTCCAAATTGTGCAGCTTTTAATTAATGAGAAGGCTGTGCAAGGAAGACTGGCTGATAGAAAGATTGCTGGCAAACAGTGACCTCAGAGAAGAATTTATTTATTTATATTCCTGGAGTGATTCAATTCTTAACAGCAAGGCCCAGATTACCCATTTTAGGTGGGGAAGAAAGCTGGGTTTGGATTGAAAATTCCCTCATGCAGCTGAAGTGAGGGAGGCAATTGGTCTGATTCCCAGGCAGCCTGTGCTTATGCAGCCTCTCTGCACTTATTTTGTGAAGGCAGAGTTAAAACTGCAGGAACCTGAAATAACGAGCGGGTATTATTAATTTGGCCAAGTCCTTGAGAATACAGCACAGATCTCAGATTTAAAAAAAAAAAAAAAAAAAAAAGGGAAGGAACAGAAAATAAAAAGAAAAAACATGTTAACATGTTGGCAAGGGAGAAATTGATCTGCAGAGAGGATATATTTAGCTCATATTCTCTACATTAGAGCCTTCTCAGATTTTGAATCTTAATGTCTGCTTTACCAGAGAGGACAGCATCCTGCAAAGCTGGATTGCAGGAAAGCAACGATCCTCCTCGCTGCCAGACTATTATCACAGATGATGTTAAAAAAGAAACCACTGATTCATCTGCAGTGGCTGCCAGGAACTCGTGCAAGCCCCACAAATCATGCTGCTGGGCAGACTGCGCTTCCAAAAGCAGCTATTAGAAGTGTCGGCTGTTTTCTTGCTCTCTGAGTTAAGAATCGATTGGGAAATGGCAAAGAATATTCAATGCTTTCAGAAGTTGCTTTCTGATTAATTTCTCTCTGAATCCAGCTGTCTCCCTGGAGTCTTGCTTTTAAACTTACAATGTATATTTATTTTTATAATCTGCTTTTCACCTGAAAAAGAATAATAATCATTTATTTTAAGCTTGGCTGAACATGCACTGGATTCAGAAATTAATTTCTCCCTGCTCTTAGCAGTTAAGCTTTGAAGGATTGATCCTCAGCTGCTATAAATTGTTTAGCCTCACTGAAGGGTATTGCCTTGTGTCTTTAACCTCTGGAAGCAAATCTCAGCTTAGAAACCATATGAAAATTGATTTTACTTGTCATTATCTTCATTTGGGTAAATGGTATAACTGATGAACTTTCAACTTAGTCCTGTGAGGCTCTGAGTGCACCCAGGGACAGGGTGAACTGTTTTAGAGCCAAGGTGAGGGTGCTTAGCATCCTTCAGGGCAATAAATACTTTGTACCTCACCTTTTGGGCTCTGCTCTGGCACTGCTTCAATTCTGCCAGACTCAGACCTTCGAATTTCAGACATCCACCTTGCAAAACTCAGGTGCTGAGGTTTAAAGTTCTGAGATGATTAAGAGAACTCCTGGACTGGCTTGCATCTCACCTTCTGGCCCTGAAGCCTGGAGGGATGTTCTGATAACTAAAACTATTTTTAATTTAGCAGTTCAGGTTGTTACCCAGGCTCTCAACTCCATCAAACTTTGTGTGAAGCAGCAAGAGCCCTTTTCAGGATTTAGCTCTCAGTCTGGTGGATTTGAGAGAGGACAGTCCTCAGACAGCAGCTGGGGACTGAGCTACTTCTGCAGGTCTATGGAGCAGAGAGTGCACTGAAACCTTTGCCAGGTTATTTGCTCCAGACCAGGCAGTAATCTGTGGGGCTGAGATAACCTTTGCAATTGGCAACATCTCTCTTGATAAAGGAAGAACCTCTAAAATTGGATTTGAAGACCATTTAATAAACCAAGACTAAGAAAAAATAAGTCCAGTGGATTTTATAGTATTTAGGGTTTTTTTCTGGCCATGCAGCAGCAAATGTGGAATAAGGCTCAGAGCTCTCAAAGCTGCTTCTGTAACCTGTGAAATCATAAAAGCTACATTGGAAATGACTTTGCTAGGGTTTTTTGCTCCATCCCTGTGGCTGCAGGCAGGATGTCGAACCTGCTGTTAGAAATTGCTGGTGATGATGGTTCCATACCCTCCTCTGGCAATTTATTTTAGTGCTTTAACTGGCCCTGCAGGTCACACACTCACCCCAGTCTTAAATCACGGTGCTGCTGGTGATGGGCCCTGAGGAAGCATTTGGTGCAGGAGAGGAAAGTATCACACAGTCTGGCTTGTTATTGCAAAACACTGCAGACATGGATAAATTGGCATCTCTGCCTAGCTCTGCCAGCTCTGGAGTGAAGGAGTTGGCCTTGCCTGCCCAGCATATTGCAGGATAATTTATTAACATCTAATGGACTCTCTCATTTCTTTCTGTCTCCTTGTGAAAAGCGAAGGGTATTTTTTCCCCCTCCCCTTCCTCCACCTATTCTCTGAAATGCTAAAGCATCTGGCTGCCTCCAAGCAAGGACAAACTACAAACACCTGTGTGCTGGGGGTTATTTTTCTCCTCCCCTCTCCTTCCTGAGCTCTGCAGCTGCAGGACAGAGAGTTCTGGGGCTCTGAATGGCACCTTCTCCCCGTGGCTGCCCTTGGATCAGAAACAGCCTCTGGCTCTTGGGGCTTGATTTAGAGGCTCCTTACTCTGGTGCTGACCTGATTACCTCATGATGAAATGATGTGGGGCCATGACACCGAGGCATGATGTCATGGGCCTTGACGTGTCACCAGAAGAAATACAAGCTTCCTGCTGCTGGGACTGTATTACAAGGTGATTTTTGTTCCCTGCACGCTGATTTAAAGGTAGGTAGGGCACTTATCCCATTCGTTCCTCCCCACTGAGACCACCATGAGCAGTAATTCTGCTGGGAACCTCGATGCAAGGTGGGTATTGGCAGCCTCACAGCCATGTGGGGTGGGAGGTCTGCATGTGCCCTAAATGGAGGTGCTGGCCACAGGGCTGTGGAGCTGTGCACAAAGCCCTGCTCAGCCAGCAGCTCTGTGCTGCTCCCAGACTCCTAATTAGATTGAAGCCTGAAGTCTCTGGATATCATCCCATACCTTTATTTGAAATGATTTATCATGCCATCCAAATCAATCCCCGCAGAGAGGTGTTACGAGGTTTTGTTCAAAATGCTGTACACACCCTGTCCAGTGCAGTAAATGTTCTTGGCTGCTTGGAAACCAAGCTTAGGAATCTTTTCCTGCCTTTCCCTGCACACCAGCCATGCTTTCAGTGGAGGGCAGTCTGACAGGTCTGTGTCTCCTTGGATGGACACATATGGGGATGATGATTTTGTCTCTCTTACCCCCACCCCTGATGAAATGCTTGCAGTGCTCTCTCCTGCTCAGAACCTGAATCTGGCTCCATCAGGGATCACACCAAAATCCTCAACAGTTCAGAATTCTGTGTTCGAGGCAAAGGGAGTGCAATTGCACATGGAGACACAAAGAGTCATCTCTGACACAAAAAATACCCTGCTATAATTTATGTCTTGTGTGCTTCCCTAGTGAGCAGAGCAGGATTTTTGCTCCTGATTTCACTGGAAAAATTGGGATCTGAAATGAAAGGTGACACAATGTGCTGCCCAGGTCTATTACTGTCAGTTGTCTTGAGCTGGTAGATAATTCATGGCAAGTAATTTATATAGCACTTTTACTTATCCTGCCCTTTATCTCATCTGTGGTCAATTTGTTGGAAGTCCTTCTAATTAGAGTTGTCTTTGCCAATCACATGGTTTATTTGTATTAGCTCATTGGCTAAATGTAGCTCTTACAAGGCATTAATGATATATAACTGTTATGAGAATAGGAAGAACTCCTTTCAACTGGAAATATTTTTTGCATTATTTAAGAAAAATGGAAGTCAGATGAAAAAAGAGATTTTTTTTTTAACCAAAATTGATTTCTTCTTAATTTCAGAGGCTTTAAAAGATCTGCTATATAAAACTGAAGCAAAAAAAACCCCTAAGTGCAGCTGAAAGCCAGTGTTTTATTCTCTAAATGGTAAAACCAAACATTTTTATTTCCCACCACTACTCCCCATTTTTCTGACAAAATAATTTCACATTAATCAGCCCAAACTTGTGAACTGTTTTGGATTAAAAAAAAAAAAGAAAAAAAAGTCAAGTCTGTAAAAAATTTTCTAGTTCTATTTATGATGATAAATTTGAAAACCATTTCCCTGCAAGATAGCAACACTATCCTTAAATGCCTTTGTTCCTTCCAGGGACCTCATTTGCTGGAGTATTTGCAGAAAAGGAAACACAAAAGAGAGGTGAACAAAGGGGAAGTGGTGGAAAGATTGGAGTGAATTGGAATATTTCAGACAGCAAATGGAGGGCAGGAGGGAAAACACAGATAACAGTGCCACCAAGCTTATGAGTGGATCTGTTCAGCCTTTGCCTGGGCTGGGCAAAGAGCTGCTTTGATGCTTCCTTTCGCTGGTAAAATCAGCTGATGAGCTGTGGGTGGGTAAATGAGAAACACAACAGTATTTCCCTGTTCTGACGGATATCCTGGAATATTGGCTCAGAGCTACAACCTTAGAGCAAATCCTGCAAAGATTTACTTCGTGTCTGTTTTGTGAGCAGTGGGTTTGGTTTCTGGGTGCTAACACAGGTCTTTGCCCATCAGCTCTGGGTTTCGTGCAGATTCCAGCCCTTGGGAGTCCATGTGTAGCTACTGCAGGTCTAAGCTTCGAAATCACTGTGGAGAGCAGCCTTGTTACAGTCAGCTGGGGAGCTGCCTGCTCAGAATATCCATGTAATCCATGCAATGGGAGATTTGCATCCAGACCTTGAGAAAAAATTTGGGCATGTGATTTATTTAAACTTATTTCCCTACTGATCGACTCCTCTCTACCAAAACACCCTCCAGCAGGTAAATTTGAACCTGATTTTCTTCTCTTCATTTCTGCCATGCTAAATGATTGAACCTCTGAGGGAATTTTGGCTCAGCAAAGCATGTAGGGGACCAACACTGCCCTCCCCAATTGCAATTATGCAGATCCTCCTGCTAGGGAGGAAAGCTGACTATTTTCCCCACTGCAGCATCCTCCTGCCACCTGGTCCAGACAAAATCGTTTGACACGCGTGCCTGTGCTTTTCATTCTGGGAACTGACTGCTTTCCCTTCTCCTCCCCCCTCCCCACCTCGCCTTCATTTCTCTTTCTGCTGAATGTCAGAGCATATGGAAGAAGCAGCATTTAGCTATTTATTTTTAATGCTCTTTGGCATAAATATTCCGAGGGGCACAGACAGCGCCCAATCAATCCCGGAGCGGTTGGGCGGCGGGGCCATTCACGCCCTGAATTTAATTTGCCAGATTGATCTGTGGAGATGAAGACAGGTTGCAAAAGACAAACAGCCCTCTGTGCTCTGCCCTGCCATTCCCTGGCCCTCAGAGCAAGAAGGAAACCAAACTTACTGTGAAGATGTTGACTATTTCAGGCTTTGCATAAGCAACAGTGTTAGAAAAACTAGACGTGAAATTCAGACTCGCTTGGGTGGAAGCCAGGTCTGGGTTTGGATTTGTGTTCTGGCTAGCCACAAATCTCAGCCCTAGATTCAAGCCTCTGGTAGGTTTGGCAGTGTTTTATATTGTTTGTTTATTAGGACACAAGGAGTCATATTCATCCATGCTGGTTTTTATTTAAATTGGTTAAAAACTCCAGAGGTTCTCTTCACTTTCCTTTCTCTGACTGTGGGGCAATCCAGTGCAGTAACAATCATCTGTGCCAGCAGGGAATGCAACCCTGTGGCTGGAACTGCTTCTTAGTCGTGAAAAAGAGAGGGGATAAATTTTATGTGTGAAGCCTAATCCAGTTCCTATCTATGACAGGGGGAATCTTCAGCCTTGGTCTGTAAAACAGGCTCTGCCTGCAAGTACTCAGCCCAAGGGACAGAGGCATTTTGGAGCCTTATCTAAATTCTTCAGTCACATTGTGTCTTCAAAAAGGGGTGAAAAAATCTTTGCTGTGCAGGCTTCCCACTGAGATTTCTCCCCAAACCTTCCCCCAGAGCTGCTGAGGCAGGGGGATGCTCCCTGCCACTCGCTGTGGCCACTGCTGGTGCCAGCTGGAGCTCAAGGACAGCAGAGCATGAAAAGGGGTAAATGGGATTTGGGGGTAGCATGGCTGGCAGGTTTTGTTTTCCATGTGTGCATGCTGGGAATGCCTGAATCATTCAAGCAACTCTAACAAACTTCACTTGGAAGAGCTGAGACATAGGATGGTGTTCTCTCACTTTTAAGGTGCTTTATACCAAACACAGCCCAGAACCAAATATGACAAGATCATCCCAAAAGCAAAGAGATGCTTGGAGCTTAAACTTCACTTGCTTTTCTGATAAAGTGCTGTTGGATTTATTTATTTAGGTCCAGGCAGGACCACTGTGAGCTCTTCTCCTTTTTCCTTTGTGCCAGCTTTTAGTCTTCTTCTATGTAATAAATAACCTTAGAAACACCCTTTTAGCCATGGGTTAAACACTGCAAAGAGGACTGAAGTTTCACATGCCTGACTTTATTCTTCTGAATCTGATGAGGATGTGGAATAGTCTAATTTTCCTTTTCTTCCAGTATTCAGTGCTACTTTCTGGTTTTTCCTTTGAGTGATGCTCCCCAGTCGTCATGGCACTGAACAAACACCTGGCATTCAGCAGTCTGCAGCCAGAGCAGTAGTTTTACCCTCCCAGTGTCACCTCTTCCCAAATGTTCTCTTTCTTCCCTTATGGCTGGCATTTCCCATTAGGTGACAGGTGGTGATTTGGTTTTTCTGCTTGGCTGTTGCTGCCACTACCCTGTGATGCTCATGGTCCCAGGTACACACAACAGTTTTAACAGTAATTTCCCCACTTTTTTCATCCTTGGCTAGCATCTAACAGGAAAATATTGAGTATTTTGGGTTATGTCTGTTGCTTCCCCAGGGTAGGTTATGCTGTGAGCAATTGGTGCACCTGTGGTGGAGGGAAACACAATAGGAATAGGAAATATTTATTTCTGTCTGCAGTGAGAAGTGTTGCTAGAACTGCATGTAGAGAGACCTTTGCTGTTGCTTGAGCTGGACAGAAGCACAGCCTGCTTCCTTACCCTCTCCTTTTGAGATTTTATCTTCACTGGCTTCAAGGAATCATCCAAGCAGAAAAGTTTCAGCATTTTAGAAAAAAATCACATCCCAAAAATATCCTTCTCACACATTTTTGCATGTGTCAGTATCAAATCTGTTGTGTCAGCACACATTTTTTGCAGGAATGTTTGCCACAGGTCTCACTCTGGGAATCTGCAGTACACTGCAGGAACTCTGCCCAGTGCACAGCTCTTGGTCTGAAAGAGGGGAAATAAAAGCAACTTGCATGTCTCACTCACCACCAAATTTTGTGTGAAAGTGCCTAATACACAGTTTTCCTGTTACAGCACTAAGAAAACAGTAGGAGAAACTGTAAAATGGGGTAAATGTAGAAGGAATATGGAATTAGAAATCCCCTTTTCCTGGACATGTCCTGCACCAGCAGCTCTGGGGCTCAGCTCCCAGGGCTCTCTTTTTAAAACACAGACACTGTGACCTGCACAAAATCTATCCTCAATCCTGCTCTGGTCAAATGCACATCCCAGTGGCCAGAAATAGCTCTGTAGCAGTTGCACAAACCCAAATGAGTCACAAGCTGTAAAAACAGCATCGATGTGGAGGTGAACTTGACACACATCACAGCCTCTCCCGTGCCCATCAGATAGGTTTCACACCTCGTGGATCCTCGTCCTTTATCACTCCTGCCATCGTTTCAGCTACACTGAAAGGGCAGAAAAGCATGAACAAACTGTTACACTTGGCCTGACAGACATCTCTACTTTCAATTACTCCTCTGTAAACAGATTGAAGATAACAAGTGCAGCCATCTCGAATAGCTCTGGCCGCAGCCTCGCGTTGCTCAGGAGCTGCTTGCACCTGCCTGCTCATCCTCCCTGCAGAACATAATTGCATTTCACCTCACCTCTTTTGTTCCCACCCTCCCTTCTGTCAGGGGTGAGATTAGAATTATTTACACTCAAGCTTAATGTCAGCGAAAACCTTCAAGGAAAAATGTGAGATGCACTGACAGGTGCCAGTCACTATTTTTCAAGAATACATGAAGTCATTCTTTCTTTCCAATGTCTTTATTTCAGAATTTTCCACTCAGGTCAGGTAGGACTGTGAGGATTGCATTTGATGCTTGGCATTATCTGGCCCATCATTTTTTGAGTAACAGAGCCCAGCATGGCCATGGCTTGCCTCAGTGTCAGTGGCCCATGAAGCAATGGCTATTTGTCCTTCAGCACCACCTCCGAGTCATCCCCTGCCCTGATTTACAATGAACTCCTGTTCCTACTGTGGCAGCTGGATGTGTGGCAGGTTGTGAGTCTTGCTGCCCACCACCTTATTACTCTTCTGAATTTTGCAAGCAGCAGATCTGTGATGAAGTGCCTTCATCTGTTGTTACATCATCCCTCATTCCTGTGGCCCGTGCTGTCTGACACAGGGATGCCTTTTTTTAATGTGTCTACACACTGTCTCCAGATACGTTATCGAAATGCCTCAATAAATAGGCCATAAAGGACATATTTTAACAGTTGTGCCAGTAGCTGAAATTGTCTGAGGTTATAAATATTTTTTGCCCAACTTAGAACAAGTTTTACTTGGGTGGCTCAGAAGGGAGGTGCATGTTTTGCCTGAAGGCTGCAAAATTAGCCCCTGGGAGAAGGCAGAATTTTCTGAAGCACATTTCTCTCTGCCTCATCTCTGTTCCCCTGAACTCTGGGACAACGTTCCTGTAGCTTTCCATGGAGCTGAATCAAGTGCTTATCACACAGCAGTTGCTGATCCTCCTCTAGCACCAGAAGCCCTCTTAGTGCATTCAGACATGATAAAGATTTTGATTTATTCATCAAAATTTTTCCAGCAGTAAATAGAAGCACATCCCCCTGTTTCACACTAATATGCCTGTACAATCACCCCTGCTGCTTAGATGAGGGGCTGATTTCCATGCCAGGAATCCTGCTTTGTGCCAGATTCCTTTATTCTTCTTGGAGCTTTGAAGATATATTATGATGCTAATTAATTCCTTTCTCAAGAAGAGAATAATTGCAAGTATTGGAAGCAACTTCATCAATGTGGCAAATTAAGGCAAATAGATGCTCTTTCTATTTTTTCTTTCTTTTTTTTTTTTTAGTTTCCCTTTTGATGGCAAAATCCACAAATTGATCTGACTTGTGGGTTGTGTCATTAACCCACTGAGAACTGGAAGTGGCTGCCACTGGTGCCACTCACTGGGATTTTCCTACTGAGACAGAAGTAAATGTTCATTAGTGGAAGACATTAATTCATTTTTGCTCGACAGGAGATTCTTGGCCATGTGAGGGGCAGAGTTGGACCTTTGTGGTTCCTCTGTGAATCTTGGGGGGAGGCAGCAGGATGGCTGCAACACAAACTTTCTGTCCTTTATGGATCCTCCCCTGGGAATCCCCTGACCTTTTATATGCCTGATTTATATAATCCTCTCAGAGGACAGAATAAAGAGAGGAATATTATCAACCAATTAAAAGGTTCCCTCCTGAGGAGGGTGGAAATCAGCAGACAGATGATCTATTTTTTATACAACATCAATTACTATTTTGTTGCTGGTTGTTTCACTGAGGAAGATCTGTGCTGTCACGTGCCTCTCCCTACTTGAAACTCTGGGAAGAGAAACCCTGTGGTGGATTCCTAAAGCTGTGTGGGTAATTAAATAATTGATGGCTGTGAAATGGACCTTTATGACAAATCAACCATCAAAGCTGATATTGGCTATATCCTTATTTGCCCCAAGCTGCTCTCTACCAATTTAAATCTTTGTCTAGATGAATAAGTAAGTAATGTTTAAAGCCAAGGGCTGTTATTTTATTGCTCTTTTCTAGGAATCTCCCAGCTCACACCCACATTGCACGATCTCTATGGTATTTACTCGCAGCTTCATCTGATCTGCCTCTTACTTCCCTACTTCCAGCTGCTCTTTGCATCCAGTAATGCTGCCAGTTATCTTCAAAAGGAAATGTGTCAGTGTGTACTCATGAAGATATGCAATGCCACAGTATTTACATCAGGGTTTTGGTCACACGTGTGGTGTGGGAAATAAAAGAGGATACAAATGGGGAACAGTTGCTGCAGGCTTCAGGGTGTTAAGGAAATACTCTGTAAAGCATCTTGTGGAGAGGGAAAATTTTGCCTTTCACAGATAAAACTGAGTGTTTCTGAGGTTTTCAGGTAATTCTAGCTCAGAGATTTTTGAAAAGGGAGATTTCGGCTGTAGCACGTGGAGGTTGTTGATCCATGACTGTAGACCTCAAAGAGAGAACAGCAAGGCAGTAGAGAGGTGGAATGAGGCAGGGCTGGAGCAAATCTGGGAATGGTAACTGGGATCTTGGTCCCGGAGCATAGCTTGAGGGAACAGCTGCCTCAGGCTGTAGGAGAGACCTGTCCCTCCACACAGATGCCAACACACTAGGGGTGGTCTGCTCTTGGGCTTGAGATGCTGCTGGGTGTCTTTTGAGCCTCATTTTCCCCTGTGGTCCTGGGAACTGTCTCTGCTGCCTGCTTGTCACTTCATCTTAAACTGTTTTTCAGAACAGGATCCATCTATCACAGCTTCCACCCACCCTGCTCCTGGTATCAACATCAGAGATATTTCACTGCTGTTCGTGGCATGCCCTGATCCTACCCCGAGGAGTGTGGGTGGCTTTGGACACCTCCACAGAGGCTGATATCTTCATTTAACTCCACACTGGGGCAAGGACACTGCCTGCACTTGCTGTCAGAGGCTGTGCAAGATTCTGCATCCCAAGCAGACCAGAGGCTGGAGGGTTTGCAAGGCTGTGGCTGGACAAGGGCTCCAGTGCAGATGCATCCTGTGGAATGAAAGCTCACATTATGCTGCCCTTTTAGCACACGTCTGCTTCAACCCAGTGCTGCTCATTAGTTTATGTCCAGTCAGTCCTTGGCTAATCCATCAATGCCAGTCATGATGGATGTGATTGTGAGGAAGGGCAGTGGTGCCTGGGAGCTGCTGAGTGTTCAAAATCCAGGTGGGACAAAAATTCAACCCATCATTCACTGGCCTCAGTGGTGCCAGTTCAGCAGCAATGGTGTCAGATAGCTGTGGAAAGCAGAAAAACTTCAGTCCTGAGTTTATTTGCTGAGTCCAGCATGGTCCAGTCTACATCAATCAGGTCAATAGATGCTTCTGAAGGTCCTTCTCCAGTCTGTGCTCCTTGCTGGATATTTCATTTCAGTCGCTCATGAGTCAATAGCCCGTGGTGATCCTGGATCCATGGCCATCCTCTGAGTGCTGACCCAGGGCAGTTCCATTTAGGGCTGTCTGCAATGATGTGCTACAGGTGCTAAACCTCATTTCAAGGAAGCCAATCCACCTACCACACAGAGATCCCCCCTTCAAAAGGTGTATGGGTGCTTTGGTGCAGCTTTTTGCCCAGATTACCTGCCACTGATGGGCCACTTCACAGGCCACAGTGTGATGAGGGTGTAGTGTCCAAACTTCAAACCCTGTGCTCAGTTTGGGGTACCTCACTACAAGAAAGTCATTGAAGTGCTGGAGTGTCCAGAAAAGGACAGTGGGGCTGGGGAAGGGTCTGGAGCACAAATGTGATAAAGAGGAGCTGAGGGGGCTGGGGGGCTCAGCCTGGAGAAAAGGAGGCTCAAGGGGGACTTTCTCACTCCCTGACAGGAGGCTGTAGCCAGATGGGGTCAGACTCTTCTCCCAGATAACAAGTGACAGGACAAGAGGAAATTATCTCAAGTTCTGCCAGTGGAGGTTTCTGTTGGATGTTAGGAAATTTTTTTTCACTGAAAGAGTGGTCAAGCATTGAAACAGTCTGCCCAGGGAAGTGATGGAGTCACCATCCCTGGAAGCATTTAAAAATGTGTAGATGTGGTATTTAGGGACATGTTTTAGTGGTGGGCATGGCAGTGCTGGGCATGGCTGGACTTGATCCTATAGGGGTTTTCCAGCTCTAATGACTCTGATTCTAGTGAAGGCTTTTGTGTGAGCATGGGTGAGACAGCAGCACTCCCAGACCCTGCACATCACTCACACATTCACATTCTGAGCACTCAGTTGTGCTCAGCCAGGCAGAGTCAGCACTGTCTGGTTCCCAGCAGCTCAGCTCTGCCCCAGGTGAGCAGCAGGACCCAGCACTGGGGCTGTTGTGTGGGGGGATCACAGACCCCTCTGCCCCTCCTGTGGCAGTGACAACCCAGGCCACACAACACACCCTGTTTGCTCACAGGGAGAAAGACTGGCTTGCCAGATAAGGTCCTGCTAAGCCTTGGTGACATGATGAGGGTGAGATGTGACAGCTGGAGGGACTGCAAGCACCTCTGTGTGCTGCTCTGGGTGCCAGGAACCTCCACAGGGAGCAAGCAATCACCACAAATGACCTGAAGGCAGACAAATCAAGCCCATTTCGAGTCCCTGGTACATTCCACTGAGGAATCTGTATTGGAGAACCAAATGGGGAATCCCAAGTCCCTTCTTATCACTGTGCTGCAGAGGAGAATGTGGTACTGACCCCTGATGAGTCTGTTTAGCTTCCTGCAGGGAGACCAGAGGTGTTTGGTGATTTGGAGAGAGAGAAAATATGTAGTTGTAGCAAGGGATACCTGATTTAGGATGCACATGGAGTAACATGGGCAGCAGGTGGCAAAATGAAGATGCAATATCTTGTTACAAAACTAGCAAAATATATTTGCTGCACTTAGAGTCTCAAGATGCCACGTTGTCACAGACCTGAAAAGTGCATCACACTGTGAACTTGGAGATCACATTTCATTTCTTTAATGTGAACAACCACTCATTCCTTTACAGCCCTGCTGATCTGCCCATCCTGCTGCTTGATGTTAAATTTCAGGTCACACACTTACTGGTAAATGTTCCAGCACTGAGCTCTTCAGAGCTGTGCTCTGCATCTCAGACAGTGACTCACCTTTGGAATATGCCTCAGGTTTGTTAGCAAAGCTGTGGGTTTGACCATTAGGACAGAGATCCAGCAGATGGAAGTGGAAGGAGAGCAATTTCCTCATTTCAGCCCAGGGCTGAGCGCTGGTTGCATAGTTTGTGTTCCTTAAAAACTTTTGAGGAATGATCGTACAACAACAAAAATTTTACAATTGACTTAGACAGTCCTTTCCCTTGGAACTATAACTAGAAGGACAAGATTTTGAAATAGTCAGTATTCATGACAAATAATTATAGCCTTTCCTCTATGTGTGTGCCTGTACTTTTGGAACTGAGACCCTGCCAGATCTCTGAGTTCAAGAATATCAGCATGTTAGGGGAAAAATTAATTTGGGGACCAAAGAGAGGAAGACAGGATGTAAAGGAGGTAGAAGGGAAACCTGAAGTGATGCGAGTTTTCAAGAAATCCAGGTGCTCTCGAGCTGAAATCATAAGAAATAATCACTTAATATCTGGGTAATTTGAAAAATAGATGACAAGGATGGTAGAAAACAGCTGTTCCAAGGAAGCTAACCAGGTTATTTCTCAGAGAGAAGAAAAAAAAGTCTTGTTAACTGATAGGAAAATTTAACTCCTTGTGTTCTTGTGAACCTCTGTTGCACTGTAATGACACTTGCAGATTCTAAGGCTATTTTCTTATTCCTTGGGACAACATGGATCCTACTTGTTTCAATTCATCTCCCACCACAACCAGTTCCCCTTATTAATTACCACTAGAGCCCAACACAAGTGCAGCTTTCACACCAACAGCCCCATCTATCCTCCATTTCCTTCCATTTCCCTTAATGTGCCAGTTCAGTTTACTGTGTTTGGCTTCTCTTGACATGAGATTTTCAGCTTGCTCCATACAGTTTGCTCATCAGCTCACACCCTATAAAATTTCCTGAAGCAGGAGAAAATTGGAGGGTGCTGGAGCATCCTTTTACAGCAGAGCATTCCTTGCTGAACTTGAGTATCCTTACTCCCCAGTTCCGGAGTTTTATTTCTCTTTTGCTTTGTTTGCATCACTTTAAATCATGATGAATCCCAATAAATTCACTGTGAATCGTGAGTGAAAATTTGGTAGGGGAGAAAACAGCCTCATGTCCTTTTACTGTTTAAAGTGGAGCATTCCCAGTGGGTAAATATCCTGTAGTACCACTGTGGAAGAGCAAATATATGAAAAACCACTTAGTACCACTAAGGATACTAATGCAGTTAGAACATTAATCTTGCTGCAGCTGTTGTCAAAACTGTCACAGGGCTTAAGGTGGTTCCCTCCAGCTCCTCAGGAGAGAACAGCACGAGAGGTTTGTACGATCTTAACAGGACGAAACTGGATCCGGGGCATTTTTCATTCAGATGTTCAGACAGACATGTGCTTCCTCCCCAGGATTCCTGCAGCCTGTTCTCATCTGCACAGTATCTGTGAGAGCTTGGACAAGCCCAGGGCTGGAGGCTGCAAAGAGCAGGTGGTGGGAGCTGCTGGGGACGCTAAGCTGTAGGATTTTGTCAGGATGTTTGCAGAAAATGGGGGAAAAAGTCCCATGAGAAGTGACCACAAATTTCTTACAGTATGCTTGAATGTTGCTGGGAGCAGCAACAGATGTGTCCTGTTGAGCTGCTACCTTCAGTCCTTTGTGTTGGTTTTCCTTTTTTTCCCTCCAGGACCCTTCTTTTGGGCCGATCCACAGCAATCAATGCCTTCCCCACATTTACCTTTTGCAGGCCCCTCTGCCTGGTGTTTTAGCATCAGTCTAACTTCCATTTCAGCTCTAATTAATAATTATTTATAGGGGGAAGAGGAGGGAGGAAAGGAAAATTTCTTCACTGCATGGTATCCAGAAAAAATAGAAAAGTTCTACATTAAGTGATGCCAGTATTGAAAACTCTCAGGATTTTTAGGAAAATATCAAAATTTTGGGCCTGGCACTAAGGAGAGGGCAACCCAGTTGGGCGCAGGATGGTTGAAATCTCCATCTGTGAACACTGAGGAGAGAGAAAGACCCTGTTCTTTCCTTACATGTCACCCCTTGGCATGTGAGATAGTGGACATGGAGGTGGACTTGGTGGGATCACCTGCAGCCCTGCTCTGGAAGGAACAGAGGGACTTGAAACCTATTTTTGAGGCTTTCTGTTGTCTGCAGCTGTGGAGCAGTAAAACTCCTTTGTGTGATATCCTGGCATCAGTGAGACCCAGCTAGTTTTGTGATAAACTCTTTGTTCATAGGGAAAAGTGTTCCCCTTGGGCTGAGGGGGGATGTAAAGGGCTCCTGTGGACCAGGCAGGACAGGGTGATGTACATACAAGTCTTGTAAATGATCTCTTGTGTTAAATGTCTCAGGCTCTGTGACAGATCTGTGATGCCCAGCTGTGATCATCCAGTGTGCTGCACCCTAAAAGCTTCACTCAGCTGCATACTTGCTGATTTATTGTGACTCTCTTCTCCAACCCCTGGCACCCCAAATCCTGCCATGGTGTGCCCTCATTACTGACTGTGTTCATGTTACTTGCTGTCTCTTCACAGAAATGGCTTTTCACCAAAACTGCACGTGCCTTTTAGCTGGGAACACAAAGCCTGTGTTTCAGCATGGGAAAACTAACCAGTGTGTTTTCCCTCTGAATAAAAGCACGTGTCACTGGGGCTGGAAGGTGAGGCTGTGCCACTGCAAGAATTTAGGTTAGTGTGTCCTTAATGGAAACCTTCTTTCAGCTGGAGGTCACTGCTGTGAGCTGGGACACTGCAAATGAGTGCCACCCAAAATTAAACAGCTGAAGCTTCCAGCTCAGCCCAAGAAATGTCAGTTCCTTTGAGGCAGCTGAAGTCAGACGTGCAGAGCAATTCTTGCCATCATCTCAATTACAGGCTGAGCTCGGGGCTGGTCATTGGGGTGGGGTGGGCACCCCAGGCTCCTGCAAGGATGAGCTGACACCCTGCAGCTGATTGTCACCCTGGTGCTGTGCTGGGAGCCTCTGCTGTGTCTTTTATCTGCTCAGAGCTTTGGTCAGATGCCTGGCACTGTGCCAGCAGACCAGTCCTATTTCTATTTGTTGATAGATCTCCCTTCCATCTGATACCTTGATTAACATACATCGATTTCTCCTCTTTCTGCTGGTGCAAAGGGTGCTCTGAGCAGCAGCAGCAGCACCACACAGACATTGATTTACTGTCTGGTGTTCTCTGGGAGGGGTTTCTGCATTGCATTTAAAACCCTCAGCGTGAACCAGTGCTAAGCACAACGTAAATTCCAGGACTTGCTTTTCCCTGCCACTTAGTGGCTTTAAAAGGCAAAATATTTTTTGCAAAGACAAATTGCACTGCAGGTACCACGCTGAGCTGCTGGAAAGGCTCCAGATGCCCAGAGGGATGAGAATGACTCCCTGAATCCCCGTCAACAGGGTGAGATGGCTCTGGGCATTCATTTTCCACAAATGAAAATTAGAGGAGTGTGAAATATTGACAACAAATTGCAGCACTGTTTTGAATGCAAGGCAGTCACGCTGCTGAAAGGCTCAGAGGTTCACAGCACCCCAGCAGTCCTAGGACCAAACCCTGAGCATTTTTTCAGAGCAGCAGAATTAAGACCGTTTTCAATATGTAGAGGCAGTTTCTGAGTAAGAAACAGACCATTCTTCAGCAAATATCCTCTGTGCCAATATGATGAAATTTGAATGAACCTGTGACTCTGCCTCAGGACAAGCCATTAGATTATCAAACTGAAGAAGAATTTTATGTTATAGGTTGCTTGGAAACGTGGATAAAAAACTGTCCCTGGCCTCTTTTTCCCAGTTGCAATCCCCAGTGCTCCCAGTTTGTGAAACTACAGGGGGTGTCTGCAGTACCACAAACCTGGCAGTAGAAAAATCTGTATTTATTCTACAATTTCTCACATGGAGACAATGAGGTGACCCTCTAGATCCTGGATATTCCCCACTGGAAGAATAGAAAGAATCTCAGTTTCTTTCTGCAGCACTTGCTTCCTTCTCCTCCTCTCTCTACCAGATAACCTGAAGTAGAGGGACATCTCCTGCTTCAGGTTTTTAACCCTTTTCTCCCCAGAAGAGCCAGGGAATCTGATTCACTGCACAGGGGTTCAGCATGCATGTTATTTATTAGGATCAGCAGCTCTGTAAAGTTAGGCAAGAAGTTGCTTTTCAAGGCCCTGGGTGGCTCTAAACATTATTAAACATGGTCATTAGAACATGCTTTTCCAACCATTGAACGGCTGTGAACATTAAATATTTTGGTTTAATAAGTGCTTGCTTTTTCAGCTGCTGAGTGGCCTTAATCTTTTTTTTCCCCCTCATTAAAAAATGTTGTTTTTCCAGCTCGTGAGCCACTGAAAATACTGCTCTGGTTTTTTCTCTTCCTTTTTATTTCTTTATTTTTTTCTGTCTCTCCTTTTTTTTTTTTTTTTAATTCACTGATCAGTTTATATTTATTTTTTTTTAAAAAGGGCGAGAATTTGGAGCCTTTGGCTAAAATAACTTGTTTTCAGCTACTAGGACAAGTATAGGGCAAGGCTTAAGATAACATAATAATCAAACCTTGCTTGTGTGAACAAGTTCCACTGAGATAAGAACATGCAAACTATCCAAACATCAGCAGATTGTCTTCTGTGTGTGCTGTGAAAGGATGGGTGAATCACACTGCTGCATGGCAGCTTTCCCACCTGCCAATCATGCATGTCCTATTGTGTCATCCCTATAGATTCAGGGGGCAAGGTATGGAGCAACCCTGGGGGTCAGAGGTGAGGCCTGTGTGTTTTGGATTCAGAATGAAGATAATGCCTTTGACTTAAATTTCATTTCCTGTATTTGTTCTCCGAGGGAGCCCAGGTTACATAAGAAGAAAGGTAATTAGGAAGAAAGGTCTTTTGCTAAAGCATTAGACTGGAAAAGCAGCTTCTGCTGCCGGCTCATTGTAGGGCCATGGGAAAGTAATTTGTGCCACGAGTGTTGCCTAACCATCCCAAACTTCTTGGGATGCTCACCATGCCCCACCCGACCTCCAGCTGTCTTTCCAGGAAGGAGGATGTCTCTGTAGGTCCAATATTCTCTGTGCTAGGACCACAAACTCTTGAGAATCACACCTTAGGAGACATTAATTGTCTCTGTTGAGGCAAATGGATGGCAATCTTAGTCTTTCTGCCTAGTTCTCCCATAATACCAAATCCCAGGAATCTGCTGGATTCACTGCCCCTTACAGTGCTGCTACCATTCCTGCTCACACAGATCCCTGATTTTTAGGGTGGCCCTGCTGGAGGAGGAGACACTGACAGGATGGCAGGCAGTTGGCAGGAAGTGGCCAACACCTTGCTCAGCTGGGGAGCTCTCCTGAAAGTGGCAGCTTTCCCCCGTGGCTGGGGCATTTGGCTTTCTGCAGCTCCTAAATCACCCACTTGGAATGCTCTGTGCATCAGCCTGGAAGGGAGTCAAACCGTTTTATGAAAGCTGCAATTAGTGGCTTCCCACAAACAGCATCCAGCACTGACAAGTGGCTGCTATGTAATGCTGTTTATGGGCTTGTTTCAGGTAATGGAATTTCATTGCCTTTCAGGTGCTCTTGCCACAGGAAGCACATATATTTTTTCAGTTCTGTGATTTTTTCCACTAAATTGCACAAATCTTTATATTTGAGCAAGTGCATTGGAAACATTTTACTCTGCATTTATTCTGCAGTTCAAGTCCTACATGAAGGGAAGAATAAATATGGTCTTCTAGGAAAACAGGGGGGAGAAAGCAAAGGGAGCAGAGACAGTGGGAAACACAACCTGGTCCTCACAGATGGTAAATCAGTGTATAGGTACTGCCTCAGTGTAGTGTTGGCTGATGAGGGGATCCAAAATTGCCCTTCTTCTCCACCCCAAGCTGTGGCAGCTCCTGCCAACTTCTACCTGAACCCACATCTACCTGTGGCTTTCTGGGGAGATTGAGGATGTGATGTGGAAGAGTTTCTTGACTCTTCTGCACAGTTACATGTTAATTGCTGGGCATGGAGCAAATCAACCTGAGAGTTAACTGCAGTTGAGGTAATGATAAGGAATGATAGAATCTTTATGGCTGGAAAACACCTCTGAGATCATCGAGCCCAGCTGTTAACCCAGCACCACCAAACCATATCCCCAGGTGCCACATCCACATGAGTTTTGAACACTTCCAACATGATTATGTTGGGTTTAATGTGGGAACAGAGGGCAAGGGCAGGTTCCATTGGTTCTGGCTGACTCCTGTAGCTTAACATCCTGCCTGGGATGATACATTGCCTGCAGCCATCCACCATCCCTCCCCGTGTGGTCCATGCTAAGCAGAGTCCTGCTGGGCTGCCTGCACTGGCATTTGATAGGAAAAGGTATCCCACATGAATGGGAGTGCACAGAAAGCCTGTGAGATGTGATCACTTACACTGAGCCTGTTAGGTCATGGTTAGAGGCATAAAGAGCATTTGTTGGGAGAGCTGAGCACCAAAGGGCACAGCATTCTCTTTTGTTCATGAGCTCTGCTGCAATCATGAGCCTCAAAGGCAAAAGAAGCCTGTGAACCCAAGGAACAGGTGAATCAAAGGCAGAGGAGTTGCTCCAAGGGAGAAAATTTGAAATCAAGGTTGGAGAAAACCAAGGCCTCTAATGGGATAATGCAGGTAATACTGTCACACAGCACTAAAACAATACAGAACTAATTAGCTCAAATATTTGCTGACAATGTGGGTTTTGAGGAGAGGGGGCATGGGATTTCATAAAACTTAATTAACTCATAGACTAAATCAGTTTCATTCATTGCCACAACAGAGCCAATCAAGATAGGCTTACTGTTTGCTCATTTGGAAAATGATTAGGATTCCCATTTAGACTTAATTACAGTGCAAAGGTTGACAATTATCATCTTTGTGGAAGCACTGGATACCACAGTATCTCAGCTGAACATGTGCCTGTAATTATAGACATCATTTTCTTAGCAGAAAATATAACCCACTTATTACCTGGATTTCATGCCTGTAATTACAGATAGTAGAAGTAAAATAATAAAAAAAAATTCAAAATAGGGCTGGTGCTGAGTTACTTTGGATCTTTTCACTGTAAATTACTTTGTGTAACTGTTTGTCACAAATTAAAATGTTGGTCTGTGCTCTATAGTCCCCACGGAAGGGAATTTGTGGACACACCAAGGAATCAAACCAACCACATGGGTCATATTTTGACACTGCCAAGAGCAGCACTGCCTCAGATTGGTTTGGTCCACAAACCCTTCTTCACACCTCCCTGAAGTTTCTCGGGTTACACAGGCATGTACTTATCATTGCAGAAGCAAACTGCTGAGAGAAACTTGGTCAGTCACTTTGGAAAATCACAGCTTGATCTGAACCACAAGCGAATAGACTCACCCTGCTGACCAAAATAAACCACATTAATATTAAAGATTGCAAGCAGTGCTTGGCTACCATCATTTTTAATCCTGCCAAACAAAAATGATAAGCAGGTAGAGATTCCCTCCTTTTGCCAGCCCAAATCCCTCCAGGAAGTTGTTTCAATTCTTCACATCCAGAGGCTGTGCCATGGCTGAGATAAAGGAAAGTTCAAAACATTTTACAGATATTAATTACAGATAAGGCAGGGGGTAAAATGGGGACAAGCTCAATTCAGTCTGATTTGTCATCATCCCTGGGCCTCTGTTTATCCCATGGGCTTGTAAAGATGGAGAGAGAATATCCTTTGGAGAGAGCAGCAATGGATCAGCACAATGCTGAGTGTTAAACAAGCACCATCACATTTAACAATGCAGTTGAATTAGCTTCTTCCCTTAGTTTTGATTATATTTCTTTCCAAACCATGGTTAGTGAGGTGGAAGTAGGCAAGGCTCCAACTTTCCTGTATTTGTTTCACCTTATTTCCTGTATTTGTATGACCTTATATTAATGCCTGAACCTCCTGGGAAAAATGGCCCAAGTGACTTTGGAATCAGGGCATCACATTTTCGTGGGCAGGTTTTTGCCTGCTTGCCAGCTGAAATGCTGAGTTGGCAACAGATAGAGGTGATTTGCAAGGAAATAGAAGGAAAGAATGACTTTCCACTTATATGCCCTCTTTATTTTCCATGCTCTGTAAAGGAATATAGCATTCAAATTTTTTTCCTACCTTTTGCTATTCTTCTTTTGAAAAAATCTGCATCCCCTGGAAAGGAGCATTGCCCCACCAGAAGAGGAAGAAATCCAGCTTTATCAGGTCAGGTAATCCCTGTGCACCATAATCAATAAATAGCATCAGCAGGACTTCAGGGAGTACATTTTTGTAGCTGTGTGGAAAGGCAGCTGGGAGTCTAGAGGCAGAAAATCTTCTTTTTTTTTT
>VXBB01014215.1:65385-77300 GCA_013399915.1 Illadopsis cleaveri | reverse complement strand
TTCCTTTAGTTTTCCAGGAATATTAACTTGTGTTTTCATTCTGCTTTTTTTTTTTTTTTCATAGGTGTAGATAAAAGGGAAGGAAAAAAGTTTTGAGTGTTGGCTGTGCCCTTTTGAATGTTTAATGTTCAGGTGCTTTTAATATTGCTTGAATGCTGAGCATTTTGTAAGGAGAATAAAAGCAGTCATAAAAATAATAAAACAGGAAAAATAAGTCCTTACATTGTTTGAGGTGCTTTTAAAAGCTGAAGGCCTTTGCTTTTATTTTGTTTCTTATACCACGTTCACTAGAGCTTTATGTAGCCATGGAGCCTGCATGGTATTATTATTGTGTTGCTTTGGAAAAGCTGAGAGGGTGGATTTTTGGATGTCTTGGCTCCCAGCTGCCTGGCAGCACCAAGTTCCTTCAGATGTCAGCAGAGAATTCCACTCATCTGCAGGCTGGAGAGGCAGCTAAAGCCCTGGAATGCCAGGCACTGACAGCAGGAGGATTTCACAGGGCTGGAGCATCCTGCTCACTCCAGGCAAGTCAGAACAGGGCAGCCGTGCCCCTGACACAGTTTTCAACGAGATTTCTTTTGAACTGCTGAACTACAAATTCCCCTCCTGGCCCAGCTGTGGTGGGTGAGAGGAGGAGGGAGGAGGAAGAGTTGCTCAGGGAATAAGGCACCAACAGGGGTGTGCAGGTGTGGGTGGTGGGAGCAGCTGACTTGCCAAACCCATCGGAGTTTGCTCCACCCAGCTGAGCTCAGTTGGGAAATCGGGCAGGGTTTGATTGCCTGGTACATGGAAAAGCTCATTTGGAATGCCTGGTATCTCCAACCAACCCACAATTCAGTGATTAGCTGCGATGGTCAGAAATGCAGAGAAATACACAGGGTTGAGAAGTAGCCTCACTTGTTTAAAAAGTAAGGATAATAATTAAAAAAAAAATAAAAAGAGCCCAAGGAGAGGGGAATCCTCTTTACCGATGGAAGGAGGAGGAAATGAATGGAGCAGAGATTTGTTAGCATATACCAAATCAGGCCTATTCACTGATTTCATGCAGAACTAGTTGTGCCACTTCAGTGTTTATTTATCCACTGCAGGAGTCTCAGATATGACAACAGACACAGAAGCTTATTGGCACACAGTATTTGTCATCTGGTAGTGGAGAGGTGAGATGCCAGGCAGGAGCTGCAGTGCTGTGCTTAGTTCCTGCCTTTGAAGTAAACAAGAACCAAAATCTTAAGGATGGGGTTTTGAGGTTCAAAGCCAACATGTGGTTACAAATCATTGACCTTGAGAAGATGGGAAAAAAGGGTCAGCAGCAAAGAAACACATGCTGAACACAACCTCCTGCAAGATTCACTGAGCTACATTTATATCAAACTACCTCAACATCAGAAATCTTGGGTTTCATTTACTTTCCTCCCTCACCCAACTTTAGTATCATCTTTGTCTTTTTTGTAAATCACTGCCAAAATTGTATATTTCTGTCTCAACCAGAAGCTGTCTGAACCTCCCTGTTGTTTTAACATTTCTGAATTAGTTTCATAAATGGAAGAAGTTTTGATTTGTCAATGTGAGTTTTGAAAAGCAAGTTGATTTTCATACCCTTATCTGAATTCAGCCTGTCTGTGTATGTAAAGTGATTTGTCTGTTTTCGACTCTGGGACATGCTGCCAACTTAATAATTATCACTGTGCAGAGGTGTAAACAACACAAGAAGTCAAGAAAAGTCCATTTCTTGTTACAAAGGTTTCTGGAGGTTAAGCCTGGAACAGAATATAAAGAGGAGTTTTAAATTTCAAGGATAAGTAGCTGAGACAGCTATAGTGTCACACAGATTTATAAAAAACAGTGTTACTTTATTGTTGCCATCACTCTGAGTATAAAACTGAGAGGAGAGGGACTCTTCTCTCCCTTGGCTTTTTACCAGAGGTATTTTATGCCAGGGTTCTTAGCTGTGCTATTCAAAGGTGAGAGTGATTTTAGTGGTGGTTGTGAATGACTCTTGCATGGAGCAGGGATTTTGTGACTAAGAGAGAAGGCCTTGGGTGCACACAGGTCTGAGATGTACCAGAGTTTGCATTAAGAAAGGATGAGAAGCAATGCCTGACCTCATGATAAGCTCCTCCACAGGATGACTGTAAAATTATTTTTGAGAGAGATCCAGGTAAAGCTTATGCATAAAAAATAATCCAAGTGCTCAAACCCAAGCAATACATTTTTGATACAGAACATGTCATCTTAGTGAGCTGGGGAGACATAAAATTAAAGGTGAAGTGGCCCAGATCACCTTGGCTCTGGTGTTTGAGGCTTTTGAGTGCCTAACTTTGAAAGAAAAGTACAGAAATAAGTGCCTTCTGAATATGCTAATAACTTGTGAGTATTCAGAGGGGATAGAAGCTCCTTGTATGTGAAAAATATCCTTGGGAACCAGTGCTAGACATTATGCAAAGTGAACCTGGCAGAAGTGATGGGGAGCAGAATAGAACTGCTAAACAGGTTTGTTGTGGCTTAACCACGTGTCTTCTGCAGGAGGAAACCTCCAGTGCTGGGCAGAGAGCTGTGGGAAGAGGCAGAGCCAGCTCTGCATGGGAACACCTCATCCAAGGACAGGATCCAAAGAAACAGGGTAAGAGATCCAGTGCTGTGCACTGCATGTGCATCCAGGTATTTGCTCTTGGCTGTAGTCAATCAAAAACTTCTCTTCAAGGCCTTCCAATCCTCCCTGAAGGAAACCCTGGGAGTGCCAACTCCAAGTGACACCTGGCTTGGGAGCAGACAGCCCCTTGCAGGGGGAAAAGGAATGTCCAATTTGTTCAGCCAGGAAGCATGTTTTGAATCTCAGTGAAATCTGACTCCCTGGATCGGGGGAGATAGTGCATGGGGTTTGAGACAGAAATATATCCTGTGCTTGAAGTGGTTGGGAAAAAGCAGCGATCTGTGTGGGAAAGCAAGAGAGATGGCGGGAGAGAAAAGAAAAATTACATGCATTAGTGGTTTATGCCTTCCAGACATTTACAAACTCTGGGTAATGCAATTCAGAGGGAATTTTAGTCATTCCAAGGAGGCTGCATGATTTAAGAGGGCAGGAGGGCTGCAGTTTGCTCTATGGTTTAACCCACAAATAAAACTTCCATCACGCGGTTGAATATCTGGAAGGAATTTGGGGGTGAATTTTTTAGGAGACATTAATAAGGCATAGCTTTATTGCCTCAGTGACCTATCACCTCAGCATCATCTGGCCCTGTGCTGCCCAGGGGATGGAGAGGTTAATGTGTAAAACACACCTCAGCTTCAACAGATTTGGGGAAACAAAGACAGTCTTGCGATTGTGCACTTCTGATTTTTTTTACAGATGACATTGCTCTTTCTGCTCTATGCCTTAAAGACAACCTACCCAATCCATTTTCCCTACTCTCTGCCTTCCAGAGAGAGTTAAAACCAAGGCACCATGCAGATGAAGGGCCAGTGCCCATCATCAGGCCATGATCTAATTAAATTAAAACTCTGTAACAAGTCCCTTTAGTATCTTCTCCTACCTGTTTCATTGAGGGATATCTTCCAATCCTTTTCCTAAATAGCTGATACCTTAGGAAAGATCCTAGAGTGTTCCTCATTGTATTCCACTTGCAGAGACCACTTTATTTGATTTAATACATATTTTATCTCAAGCTTAGGATGCGTTCTCTCAGCATTTTTCTTAATAAACTGTGTTTCACGTAGAACTTTCCCTTTTCTATTCCATTCCATTCCTTCCTTATATTTCCTGTATTTTTCACATTTCAAAATGCTTTTCTGCCTTGGTTTTTGACATGTAAAGATCAGACATATATCAGTATCAATAAAATCCCTCAATCTGTTTTGTGATGAACAACAGATGAGAATTACAGCAGTGGAAAAAAAACCCAAGTATTCTCCTTTCTTGAAGGCCATTAAAAAAATGGAGGAAAAAATATTTGGGATGAGAACTTCAGTCTGCTGAGGGTTTAATTTTTATCCTTATTTCATTAGGAAAGGGAAACAGAGGCAGCAGGACTTGGCCAAATGAGTCAGTCATCCAGCCTAAGCAGATGTGCTGGCATGATTCTGGCCTCTTTCAGAAATACCAAGACTCATTTTGATTGTGAAATACTTGCTGAAGTGCATTATCAGAGAGCCTCAAAGGGGCTCATTTCAGAGCTAGTGGTTTGAGGCTTCTCTGATGAGAAGGAAAAGTAGATAATGCCTCATATTTCCATCAGACCATGAGCAAAGACCCAGGACAATCAAATTCAGCTCCTTTGCTGTTTATACCATATATCATTTCTTCTTACAGCACTAGGAGAAAGTTTGAGCCAGTGGAAGCTGGAGCAGGCTTGAAGAGTTGCAGCAATGAATAGGACTGGGAGAAACCGGGTTTGGACTCATGGAGACATTTTAACAGCTCTTTCTGATCTACTGGGGGAATAGCAGCAGGATAATTTAATTCCTGTCACTTCAGGTGCAAAGTGATCTTAGTGATGATGGAAATTTCCACAGTGATGAACTCTTGATTTGCTTCCTTTCTCCTGCCCCTCTTGGGGCAGCTCATCAGAGCCACTGGCTCATGGTCCAGCCTGTGATTTGGTTCATGATTAAAGTCCTCCCTCTCCCATGTGCTCTCACTGTCCTCAGCTCTCATTCCAGAGGGGTCTAACTCAGATAACTGGTGACCATTCCTAACCCTGAATTGCCAAGACAAAGCCTAGAGCTGCAGTGTCAGGCATTGAGGATAATTAAGCAGCTGATCACAGCTCCACTTCCAATCCAGGCACTTTGGAGAGCTGGAACCAAATGTGTCCTGTGTGGCACCAAAAGTCAAAGTACAACTTCAAAATACACCAGGGGCTGCCCTGCCAAGGCAGCAGAGAAGTCATTGCAGGCTGCTAAATTAGCTTCAGAGGCAGAGTGAGTGTTGGGTTGATGCCCCACAGCCATCTGCTGCTGCCTTGTAACTTCTGAAAGAACTGTCCCCTTCCTGCTGGTTCAGGTGTGCTGCCTTCCTCCCGTGGCAAATGCATGCCCTTAGAAGAGCTCTGAAGGTTTTCAGACCTTCCTTAGGCAGCAGTCAAAGTCTGAATATATTTTATATCCTAGTAAGATCTCACAGAGGAGAGAATATGTGCTGTGATGAATAAAAAATGAGGCATGCAGAGGGTAGTCTAAAAAACACCCCATTTTAACCAGTTGTTTTGATTTTTCTTATGGATAAGGCTGCCATTGTTATTTGAAAAATGTGAAAATCAGCTTTTTTAATATATTTTTTTTTTTTTTTTAAAGGAAGGGGTGTAGAAGTCCAAATGGCAGGTATTTTCATTGTGAACTTTTTCAGAAAAATGCCGTGCAGATGTATTCCTGCAAAGAGCACACAGAGCTTAGGCTGCCTCGACAGTAGCCAAAGCAAGCAGCAAAACATATGAATGCCTCCAGACTGCTCCCAGGGTTTTGTTCCACTGCCAAAAGCTGAGACATACACTCACAGCATGAGGCAGCAAACTCCTCTGGCTTTATGTGCTCTCACATGAGGTGGATTTAACAGAGGGATTGTTACCCTCCCCTCTCTCCTTCCCTTCTATTTCTCCCTTAAGTTCTTAGTCTAAGAAAATAATATGGAAACAATTCCGGGTCCAGTGATCCTGAAGGCAGATGAAACAACTTGGCCAGTTGCAGCACGTATTTGTCAAAGCACCTGTGCTTGTGCACACTTTGGGGAGACCAGTCTGAGTGTGCTTCATCAGGATCCTTCTGTGCTGTGCCTGTGCATGGCCAGATATTGGGAGATTTCTCAGATACTGTGTGTGTTTCCTGAGGCTGTTTAGAATATAGGATCAAGATGCTGGAAGGACTTTTGGTATCTGCCCAGGAGGATCTGGATAGATACAGGTGTTTTCCTTTCTGTGTCTTTCTGGCACTCAGGGAATTTGGGAGGAGCTCTGTGCACTGCTGGTGGAACGCCATGCCCTAAGAGACAGATCAATCCCATCATCCTGGGACAACCTTCCCTAACTTCCCTTTCAACTTGCCTGCTCCTTGAGATCCTGCTCAGCTAATGGGAGTTAATTGTCCCCAGGGAAAGGAAAATAGCTGTAATTCCTGGCTGCAGGGGTTTGTTGCTTAAATATCTTCACTGGCACTGGGAGGCTCACATCAATTCAAAGTTGGCCACTGCTTTGTGAATATAAACCTCTGCAGGCAACAGTTTGAGTTTGTTGCTGTTCTATCAGCCTAGAGGAGGTGAACTGCTGGGGGATGCTGCACTTGAGCCCTTGTGTAACCATCAGTGGCTCTGATCTGCACGCACACTTTGATGGACACGGTCATGAAGCAAATGTGAGCACTTCCCTCACCAAATCCTGCTCCTCAATCCGTGCAACAGCAGGAGGTTTAGGGCTGGAGTCTGCAGAGCATGTTTCCAGGATGGGCCTTGAGGAGTGTGCCCAGTGTGTATGAGGAATGTGTGTCTGCTGGCAAACACACAATCCTCAAATGTATAAATGTGAAATAGATCATGTCAGAGAGAAACTTTGATCACCCATGTGTAATTTTCTCATATGCAGATGTCAGCTTTCATAAAGTCTATGAGTTCAGTTTCAGATTAATGTGAGAGTTTTGCCCCCATTTATTTTATATCACTTAAGACAGGTTGGCTGAGTCCTTAAAAGAGTGTCAGCCCTGATTAAATCAACCTTTAGGAATCATCTGGTAGTACCCGGGCACATCTCTGTATTTGGAAATCTTCACTTGAACTGTCTTTTGTTCCTCTTCTGCTTATACACTGAAACAGGTGGACAGTAATACTCTGTAATCTGCTATTCTTGGGTTACATGGATCATAAGAGATTTTAATTAGATGAAGAGATTATTTCTGGGGGTTTATTTGGAGAATTTCTTCTGTGGGTCTCCTGCCTGTGCAGGAGTGGGTGCAAGTTATGAAACATTTGGAGCTGTATAAGTTTGAAGCCTTTTACCCAGATCTCTCCACTCTTCCCTCCTTTTTCTGCTTCTGAACAAAGGGCTGCAGATAGAGATCACAATCCTGTGCTAGGAAAAGCTGTCTTCTGAACACGTTCATGCATGTAGAGTATTTCCCAGAAGCAAATGCGTTTTTCTAATCTCAGGGCTTCGATTTGTGCACTGAGATCAGATCTTAAGCAATAAGGAATTCATTGCCAGACTTCCCCTCTGCTATGTACAAATTCTGCATATCAAAGGTATTGGGGGCAGGATTCATCTGTGCAAAATTGATTTTTCAGAATTTGTGAGGCCAGATTTTATCCAGCAGCAGGGTGTGATGGTGTGATGGAATCACTGAGGGCATTTCTCTTGTTTAACAACTAAACAGGGTCAGAAAAGGGGAGAACCATCCTGAATATGATGACCAAATGGGGGTGCAGGCATTTCTTCCAGGTGTTTCAGACATCAAACAACTCCTTGGCTTGGTCTCATCAGCTTTGAAGGTTACTATTCAAGATTAAAAATATTTAGATGCTAAAAGTTTATGTTTTTGAAATATCTGTTGTTAGCACTGAGAGCCACTCTGTATTGCCACCACTCAAAAAAGCTGTTTTCATGAACCTGTATTTCCATGTGGGACTCAAAGCAGAACTCAGCCTCTTGCAGGGCTCCAAGGCTGACAGCTCTGCTGTCTCTGTTTCTCCCATATGAGCATTTTCCCACTGACAGCTGAGCTGGCCCCAGCACCTGTCTTTTAAATGTCCCCCAGGAGGAATCTCCGGGATGGGGCGATGCTGTGTGGGTGACTCTGAGCATCAGCTGAGGCAGACCCCTGTGCACTGATGTTAAACCAAGTGTCTGCTTGTCTCTGAGCTGTCAGGTTGTCACCGGTAGCTCAAAGAGCCCTTATCTTCCCTTGAAGATGATGGAAATCACAAGATCTTAATTTCTTAGAGGATTACTTCTTTAATTTCATTTTATACTGAGACTGCCAGATTAAGGAAAATTATACACAAATATGCCCAGCCATCAGAACTCAAAGACTTTTGAATTATCAGTGCGTTTCAGATGCAAAAATCCTTACTATTCAATCTTCTTTCCTGCTGTGTGATATAAAACTAGATACCTAATCACACTCTCTGTTTGATTTGATTTATATTAAAATAGTTCACTTGCTTTGCTGAGTAAGCTGCTCCTGTGTCTGGTTCTGATCACAGGATTTCAGTCACGTAACCTTGAAGCAGATAGAGACCAGTAGAAGCAACTTCTTTAAAAGTAGGATTAAAGTTGTTTAAAAGTGGAATTAAACTTCTTTAAAAGTGGGATGAATTCAACTGGCATGAGCACAGAGAGCTGAACCTTCCTCTCTCTGTGTTTGCATTCATGACTGTCAAGAGGAGATGAAAGGACTTTCAGGAAGGGATGAAGGTGAGATGTTATATGAGGAAAATGATAATGATATCTGAGGAAGTTTATTATTTGATTTTTGGAGTGTAAAATATTAGGTTGGTCAGTGAGGGAATGCTACAGGCAGAATTATGGATTCTTGGGAATTTATATTGATTCAGATGAAAAGGAAATTTAGGATGTATCTATATGGAAGGTGGCCTGAACATTTAAAGCAGATCTAAGAGTCTGTGGGTAATTTTGCATTCAAAGAAACAGATGAATTGTTCCCCCTTGCACTCAACCATCTCTTTGGGATTCACGTGTGTAGATATACCAACCCAATGCTACCTGATCCACAGAACTGCTTTGAACAACCTGAGACCTGCACCAGAATCAGTGATTTACAAAGGTGAAAGCCATGACTCTGCAGGTGTACTGATGTGCAGGTGTGAGATGGGGGACAATTGAAAAATCTCATTTACCTGATGGCTGCGGAAGGAAAGCCACAGAAGAAGAGGATCCCTAACCCAAAAGAAGCTGTTTTCTTGCTGTCAGTGTCCAGAAAACCTCTGTGGTGCAGATGTGAAATTAATAGCAAAACCTATTTAATTGTCCTGGCCCTTGGGGATGCTGTGAGTATCAGCAGCCACACAAAAGAGGCAGTGGGGGGCCAGGGAGGACCCTTGAAAATACCAGATTTTATCTGTCCCTCCTGGTGTAGTGTTCTAGTTGCTTGTGGCTTCCACTGCCTAAACTCCACCAAAGTAAAATAAATTTGTTGTCTGTCCTTAGATGTTGCAAGTGATATGGGCTGATCTGCTTGGAGTGGGATTTTTTATTGTGAGAGTTTTATTAGCTCACTTTTTCATCTCATTGTAGGGAACATAAAAAACGATGGTTAACTTAGGCTGTAAAAATTCAGAGAGTTCTTCATCAACAGAGATGTCCTGCAGTAACCTCTGAACATCAGCAGTGGTGAAAAAAACTGGACTGCTTTTAAAACATAGGTCTGTGAGTGAGGTATGAGTGCTAAGGAGCTATAATGACCCTAATTAGGGTTAATAATTTTACAAGAAATATTAAGCTTTATTAGTGCTGAAGGCAATTTCACCCCGTGGTTCTTGTGTCTGACCTGTGGTGTTGTTCTCTTATAGGGCAGTAGTGGAACTACACTGGCGTTACTCTTGATTTGCACAGTCAGAGAAGAAGGAAGGAGCCAACATATTTTCAGGGTATATTTTGTAATACCTTATTCAGATTTTATAGAACCCTACTGGTTTCCTCCCTCTTAAACGCTTTAAAATTTTCTAACACAAAGTGTTGTTTGGAAGGCTGAGATAATTCAGGAGGGAGGAGGTGCTGAGGCAGCCAAAGGTGTGTGTGATAAATTAATGTAATTACTCAGGTTTGCACTATAGCTCAGAAACTGCACTGTGGGTGCAGTGGAGGCACATGAATGCAGTAATAAAGGTAATATATCAGCAGCATAAACAGAGATGGACATACAAACACCATCTGAGACCCACACTATTTCCAGATACACTGCCTTGCCACATCTGGCCCTGTGATAACAGAATGGGACTTTCATGCTATTTTTATCCAGACTTTCTTTTCACAGGACTTTTTTTTGATTTCCTACTGCCTCTCCCTCCTCCTTTTTGTCTCTGAATGCACTCCACATGTGCTTGGGCATGACAGTAAACATGCAAAATCACATCAGCAAGGCAGTCACAGAAGGAGAGAAAATGTAAAGTATTTTCTATTTACCTTCTCAGATTGCTCTGTCTGACTGCTCATGCTGGCTGATGGACTTAGTTTGTCTATTTCAGTCTGCTAAAACAACCTTCCACACTTCTTGCTCTGGTCCTATCTTTGGACCCTTCCTGCAGAACAAACTTCTCAATCAAGTTGTTTTCCTTTAAATTCTCACGTACATCAGCAAGTCATGCCCTTATCCCAAACTTACCCACTTTAACTCTCATCCACTGCTCCTGTACTGAAGTTTGTAAGAGACAATTTAAAATGAGATTTGCCATTCTCCAGATGTGGGAGGGGTTTCCATTGCTCATCTTTGTCTTGCTACAGATGTTCACTGTGCAAGGATCTCTTTGTGGGAGTAGGTAACCTAATTATAGGAAAATGCGTGAATAAGGCCTGTGGTTGTGTCTAAGTCTTCCACACTGGTAATGAAGTCTAAATTTGAGAGAGGTTCTAAGAGCCAGATCTTTGACTATTTGATGAAGGAACTTGATCAAGCAGTGCTTTATTCTGCTATGGGGTTTCTCAGCTGGGAGATAACCCCCCTAAATCACCACAGAGGAATCTGTGAGAATGAGCATTTTCCTCCTGTGAGAGATGTTTAGTAGAGAAATCCCAATGAGATGATCTTTACTGCTCTGCTGTAGGGTTTTGTTCTTTTGTTCTACTTTCCAGTTGTACAAGTCCTGCATAGTTTAGGACGTGCAAAAAGTTGTTCAAATCCATTTTTTTTTTCCTTTCCTCCCCTCCTGGCCAGAAGTGTGAACCAATCATCACACTCCCAAGATGTCCTGTAAAGAGACTCACCCCCACCTTATCAAATATCTAGGGAGACGTCTTCAGTTTATATTTAGAAAATATTAATATAAGAAAATTATAGCTCTTCTTTATGTCGAGAGTGAAAACTTTAAAAAGTGTTTTTAGCAGATTTTTGCCTTACTGACTGTCTTGCCCTGTGGTACAACAATAAGGAGCTATGAGCAACTTGCCAATGAAATATTTCACTTCAAACCTCTGGTTCAATACATGTGTGAGTCCATCTGCAGTGGACTACTTTAATATCCCTTGATCTGCAATAATAACTATAATTACAGCTAAAATAAAGTTTCTATTGCTCATTTTCTGGTTATGTTTCCTCAAAGCAGCTCTTTGTAAATGTTCTCATGAAATATTATGAGCCTGAATGTTTTCAGATGAGAATACCAGGCCAAAGTTGGAATTTTTCTGAAAATACTCTCAACAAAATTCAGATCTGAATGTTTGATGTTTCCTGGGATTCCCAGTAATTTGAGTATTTTATGCAGCAGCTTCTTCACAAGTTGTTTTGAGGTAAATATTCATGTCAAAAGCAAAGTTGTACATCAAAAATATCAGTGAATAATGGATGGAACATGCTAGAGCATAATGCACGTGCTTACATGTAGTCTCTTGCAATAAAAATGAGNCATAATGCACATGCTTACATGTAGTCTCTCTTGCAATAAAAATGAGCTCTGCTCTGCTTTATGCCTTAGTGTTTGTAATAACCACACACAGGTAGGAATTCAGTGGAGGTCCTGTAGCATCTGGGTAGCCCATTTTTCCATTTTAGAAGTTATTTCCTCTCTCTGTTGTTTTCATGCACCCTGACTAATGAGGACATTGCAAATACTCAAGCCTTGGAAGCAAATTTTTTTCCTTAGGAATTAAAAGAAACACCACTCGGTCTCAATAGCTGTAACTTTTGTTCCCTCTTGTTTTGTCTTTTGTTTGAAACAATAATAATAATAATAATAATAATAATAATAATAATAATAATAATAATAA
>VXBB01014215.1:44468-65374 GCA_013399915.1 Illadopsis cleaveri | reverse complement strand
ATAATTATAATTATAATTATAATAATAATAAAACCCTGTTCTGTCCTGAGTCAGTACTAAACTAAGCACAGAAATTACTTTCTGTTGGCCACTGGAGTTATTAGAAACACAGAGATGTCGAATCTAGAATGGGGTACTAAGAACACAAAATGTACTCAGTTAAATGGATTTTACCTTTAGAGCACCCCAGCTCAACTGCACTAATGTATTTATGGGGTCATCCAAGCAGACATGCAAATTATAAGTGAAGCCCAGCAACTGGAAGGGAAACGTTTTCCAAATTCACACGTTTCACTGTGTCGCCCTATAGATTAACGATTGCAAGAGATTTGCTTTTTAATGTAGCCAGGTGGCTTGGCATAAAATGGAACTGTCCATGTTAGAAAAAGAGGCAGCATCTTGATGTTATATTGATCTTTTAAAATGGCTTTTCAGAAAAATGATTGTTTCTGAATGATTCTATAAAATGATAAATACCTGCAGTATAAGGGACTGGACACAACATCCAAAGAGGTCCTGTCCAATGTTCTGACCACATTCTGTGTGTAAGAGTAGGAAAACAAAATATCTCTAAATGCTAAAGCTTTAGTTTTAAGTTTAGAACAGAACTTGAGTTCAGCTCCTTTATGCAAATCTGTCCCAAAGGGAGGGAACATGACCATTGCATACTGAACCCACTGGAAGTGTATTTGAGTAATTTGCTTTCTTTTGTTCGCTGCAAAGATTCCTAAGCTAAAACACGTGAACGGGCTAATTTGTTTAAAATGCCTTTTCTTCTTTCTCTTTATGTTGCCTTTGGCAATTTTAAGCCTTCAAAGACAGCTACGGTTTCTTAGCAGTCTGCCCCACTGAAGTAAGACTTTAATCAAGCTCACTAGCATCCAAATATGATGTGCAGCTGCACACTGTGCAGCTGATTGATTAATTTTTAGCCTCCCTGGGTACCTCAGAAAAAGTGGATGTACAGGAAGGATGCAGATATTTTTCATTTAGGTATTTACTGTTCTTTTCCCAACCTTACCTCGTTTGTTGTACTTGATAAATAGGAAGAGGGTAAATGGACATCTTAAATCTAGACAGTGAATTTCATGCTAGTCAAAATAAGATTTGGGGTTTTTTTCCCCACAGTCTTAAGGATTAGGAAAAAAAAAAAAGCTTAAAATATTTCTATAAAGAAGACATTTTATCAAAAACTGGAAAAGAATGAGTTTTGCAGATCAGACTGCTTTATAATCATTATGAGATTTGTTTAATATAAATGAGGATCTTGAAACTGAATCTTCTGTCTCAAGTAAAAAATGGTGGCATCAACCCCCTTTTTCAAATTTCCCCAACATGGCTGTTCCAGTTTGCTGATCTTACCCACCCAGAAAGTTCATTACTCCGCCTTGTCTCTCTCTCCTGAAAGTTTTCATGAGAATTGTTGAAACGTTTTATTTTAGTTCCACTGTGGAAGGAAAATCAAGTGTCAAGATCATGACAGCTGGGGCTTTGGGGTTCTCTTTGCCCTTTAATGGAGTGAGATTGCTGGTTTTAATCTGCTTCCACGGACTGAAACGACTCCTGTGCTCAAACTGGCATCCCTGAGAGGAAGGCAACTGTAATTTGGGTATCAGTTCTCTGGGACCTGCAACCTGCCTGGCAAGGAAATGTCATCAGGTAGGTTTTACCTCATTTAAATGCCATTATTCCAAGGACTTGCTCAATCTGTGTACTCTGAAGTGCGAGAGACACCACACAGAATGGAAAGATGGATGGCAGGCTTGGATGAATGCCCTAGTTAGATTCTCTATATTAGATTGTCATGCTTTTCCTGGCCCAGATGCTAACATCTAACACATTTTTAATACTATTGCCTGTTGAGATCCTATTAGAAAATGATTCAGAGTCTGGAAAGTTAGGGGGGAAAAAAAAGTTAATTCCCTAGAAATAATATGGTCATTATGTGTACACTGAATTCAATATGTAACTTGGGTTTTTTATGGCCTCTCTACCATCCTGCACACCAGATTTTTAAAATTGCAGTCACATTCATTATGAAGTAAATGCCTAATGCAAGTGATTCTCAAAACAGTTTGTAATTTAAATTCCTATTGGAAATAAAAGTAATGACCCGCAATAGCTCATTAGTGGCTTTGCAAATGTTCATTATTTCCTTTCTCTTTGTCTTCCTCCTCGTTTTCTCCCCTAACTAAAAGACAGGGGAGTTTAAAAGTTTAGACTACCTTTAGAGCTATCCATCTCTAATGACCCATGAAAACGAACATTCGATTCCTGAATGAGGAAATCATCATTCCCTGGTGTTTTTGAGGGGATAAGTGTGTTCACTCAGCAATCTGTGAGGAAGCTGGGTATTCCAGATGATTTTAAGAAATTATTTTATGTTTATGCCTAGGGGAATTTTTAAATTATTCTAAAATATCAAAAGAAATGTGGAGAAGGCCAAGAAGTCCCTAAAAACATGGACACAGACAATTTGGATTTTGAATTCAGGTTGTTTTTAATGATCCCTGGATGCTGCTACACTACCAAAGATTTGCCTGGCTGTCCATTTCTTGGAGATGCAAAGAAGAGATAATTCCATGGTTCTGAGGAGAGGCCCCCAGCCCATTTCCCCTGGTTCCTCTGTCAGATGAAGACCCAGCATCTGCCATGCAGATGATCCAAGATACCCTTGGACTTCTGGGTAAAATGACACAGGAGAGAGACAACATGGGGTTGTGGTGACATTCTGCTTTATCTACTCCCATGAGCAGGATTTTGGAGAGCCTGCTCTGGAACGGTGTTGTCCTTAATGAGAGGGTCACCCTTGAAAATGCACCCTTAAAAATATTCTCACTGCCCTGAAGTTCCCAGTCCCTCAGCACCACTCCCTGTTTGTCTCCTTTCTGCTGGCTGGTTTGGCAGCATTTGCTGTTGCTCTGGAAATTCTAAAACGCTCCCTGCCCCAAAATTCTTGCAGCAAAAAATTCTGTGGGATCAAACCTGTATCCCACATGGCTCAAGCATGCTCTGCTGTAGGGTGTGCTCGGAGAAAAAAAAAATGAAGGCAAAAATATTTCTCTCCAGTTTCCCTCTTCCCCAGTGGTTTTTTTTCTCCTCATTAGCAGTCAAGACTTGGAGGCTGTCAGTGTGCTGCTGACTGCTGGTGGGGGCAGGCCTTAAGGCAAACCTGTTTAGAATATAAAGTAACAGATTGCTTGCTTGTGGAAGGCTCTCCTAAGTGCTCACCAGAAGTAAAGTTTCACTGACTACTCTCTGTGTGTGCAAAGGGATTACTTTGGCAACACATGCACGAAACAAAACCTGGTAACGTGCTTAAAAGCATTACCCATTGTTGGAATTTGGGTTATTCAGTGCAGTCATTAGATCACACCCAATAATTCTGTAAAAATTGATTTTTCCATCCCAAGGTCAATTCATTTTATTGCATTGCTTCAAGCAGGTTTCTCCAAAGCACAATGCTCCTCTGTGAGCCACCAGCACCGTGGCTGGTTTGCTCATGTTTACATTAGGTCATCTAAGATTTAGGTTTGACTGAGTTTGGACAAAACTAGCTCATTTGACCTATGATGCACTGCTTTTAAAAAGTTACAGGGAATGTTCTTTCTCAACCCCCTTATCTGCTTCTTGCCTGAACTCTGAGATCACTTCTCTCTGACCGGTGAGGCTTGCTGGAAGCAGCTTCTTCCCTCTGAGCAAGAGAGCAGCTGCTCTCTGCCTTTTTCTACCTCTCAACAGAGAGAAACAAAAGGTCAGTCCCCAGTTTCTCATAACTTGCATGCACTACATTGTTTTCTTTTTCAATTTTTTAAGCTCTATTCTTATTCAGATCTACTTAACACACCCACTGTGTGCTTCCCCCTCCTCTGCTGTGTACTCTGGTGTGTCACTCTTTAGTTTTGCCCTTCGGGGAGGTGTCAGATGTGATCCTAACCACCCTTTCCAAATCCCAATTTAAAACAATATTATCGTTCTCACTTCGCTCACTATAAACTGACTACACAGTACCACCTGCTGATGGACCAGCATCACAAACCTGGCTTTCATTACTGTTTAGCTTTTTTTTAATTCAAAGACAGAGTTGTCTGTGATAGCATTGCCTTCTTGGGAAGGGGCCCTGTGTGAGAGGCAGGAATGCTCTCGTGTTTGTGCAGTGCTTTGGACTCTCATCTGCTACCACTTAGCAGAAGGATAATGTTGTGTCAGAAGGAGACTTGTGCCTTAGAAGAAAGAGTGAATAGTGTCCATTTTTTTCAGAGCCTAAAAAGGCAGAAGAAAATAATAAGAGCATAAGCCAGCAGGCCTAAGGCTATTCTGATTTGCATCAGGATCTGTATAGGCCCTGTCTGGCTTACAAAGCCCAGGAATCATCTACATCTCCTTCTGTTACCCACCCCAAAGTTCAGGAATGAGGTGTCTGAATATCAAGGTCATTATACTTCATTAGTCTTCATTAACGTGAGAGCTGATATTGGTCTGATCTCTTATTTCAAAAGCTTTTATTACTGAGGCACCAAACCTCTTGCCTTCCCCAAAATTCAGATAAGAAATTTGTGTCATTTCAATTGGGAACTTTTACCCTTTGTCAATACAGAGAAATATTGATTGCAGGTTTGCAGTTGTTGATTCTGAATCTGTCACTCACCCCAGAAGGTTCCAGTAACTTCTGGCCTAATAAAAGCTTGCAGAATCTGTCCGTTCTTAGGGAACAAACTCAGAGTAATCACAGCCAGATAACTGTCAAAGAGAAACGGAGCCAAGCCAACAAAAAGAGGCGACAGAGCCAGATCTTGGTATTTTGCAAATCCAGATTGTCGTCTCCTTTAATTATCCACGGGGTGATTAAGAACAGTCTATTCTATGGGCAATGCTGCTGGGTTCAAGAACTTCCTTTTCACCCACTTTGCATGGCCTTCTCTCTCTTTTTTTGTCATCTCTTTTCCTTCTTTTAAGATGTGAAATACTCTGGTGCATGGGTTTTGGTTTAGGAAGGCTTGCTTTTTTCTTTTCATTTCATCAAGACAGAGTTCCATTTGTTCAGCATCTGCACAGGACAACATCTGGAGCCCCAGGAAATTCAGCTGCTCTGTGTATGACGCTTAAATGAAATTACTTTTTCATGCACTTCAGAAGAGTATCAAGAGCATCTCTCTGACCAAACAGGGCCTTTTGTTCTCCTCTAGCAAGTGTTTCTCATTAAAAATGTCATCTCCCTAACAAATTGCTTCATTGCCTTTGCAGCTGGGGTTATTGTTTTCATGGTTTTGTACTTGTGTGATTCTCTTAGGGAGCAGAAAGCTGGGAGAAGCAGGGCTTGGTTTCTTCTCCCTTTGCCCTGTGTGTGCCATGCTTGGACTTCCTACTTTTGGGGTGCAGTTTCAGCAGCACAGGTCTGTGGGGACTGTCCCATTTCTGTACATTGGGGCTGTCCCTGGGGTCTGAGCAAATAGCTCTAGTGCAAGGTGTCCTTGTCCATGGCAGGGAGTTGGAACCTGATGATCTTTAAGGTCTCTTCCAACCCAAACCATCTGTGATTCTGTCTCCTGGGGCTGTTGTGCTTGCACAGGGATGGAAGGTGAGAAGAAGGAGAAAGTAAAGTGAGAAATACCCATTTAAAACTAGATAAAGGATGGCTTTTAATGAGATAAACATCTTTTGTATGGAACGCAAGGTTTGGTAAATTTTCCAGGTATTATTCCCAGGTGGAGTGTGTGGGGCTGTTGAGTCTGCAAGAAAGCCTAAGTTATCTTTAGGGACTTAGGAACTTTGTGGTGACTTTTCATGGGAAGTCTGATCAGAAATAAAACTAGAAACTAAGGGAAGGAGGTGTAGGAATTCAAAGGGAGACAGCATCAGTCTGTACACTCTGCACCAAGTCTAAGAGCGCAGAATGTGTGAAGTTTCTTGCAGTAGTGAGCAATACTGTGCTGAACCTCACCCAGCTGAACCTCACCCAGCAGCACAGAACTGAAGGGTCTGTATAATTTCCTGGAAGAACCACTTAGAAAACACCAAAACTTCAAAACACATTTTGCAGGGAGGACATTATTTAAAGCCCAAGCATAAACCCCTCATTTTTCTCACCTCTGGCTTTTCAACCAGGATTGCCTCCTTCCTGCATTTTGAAAAGCTTCCTCCTCACCTCCCACTGAAGAGACATATATGCCAAAATCTTAAACTCACAGAATGTTTCAGGTTGGAAGAGACCTACAGAAGTCTGGTCATCTTTGAAGCCTAATTTAAATGGCAAGTTGTAAATAATGTAGATGCTCCATCTCACTGACTTAAGTGTTCCCTGCATGTTAACACAACATCTGCTTAACCTGAGATCTCTTTTTTTGTAGGTGACTACAAATTACTCCTTAATAATTTCACTGGCCCTATAAACTTACTGGGTAATCAATTTACACAGGCTTACTGCCCACTTTCACAGTTCTAGTGCTGGTCCCACAGTGTTTGCAGTTTTTCTTAAAGTGTTGATTTCCTGAGTCGTGTATTTCCTGAGAATGCAGGTTTTCAGATTTTCAGGTGGCAGGAGTTGCAGAGAAATGTTGAAAGGCTCATGCCTAAAGAATCATAAATGAGAATTTGAGTACAATTCCATCATTTCTATAATTCTTCACAACTCATATTGCTATTTAGACATTCTGTTGTTTAAAACTTCAGCTTGTCATTCCAATTTCTCCTTTATTTAAGAAAAATACAGGCATACTTGCAAACAATTTTATTTTTTTTTTCTGTTTTAGTGAGTCATTTCCTACCAGGATGGTTTTCTAGATTTGTTTCTCTATTTCTTGTGGGACACGAGCAGCCATTTAGCTCACAAACCACAACAGTTACCTTTGGTTGTCTTGGGCACAACTGATTTAACCATGTTACCTCTCCTCCTCCCACTTTTGTGAGCAAGGAAAACAGTTCCTGTGTGTTAAATATAGCACCAGGCACAGCCTTCCTGTGAGGCAGCTCCTTTTCAGGCTGCTGCAGAAACATTGGGCACCACACCGTGGAAAACAAGTATGCAGCAGTTGTAAATATACATGTATATTTATATCTATAAAACGGGGCTAGAACCCACAGTGTGTAATTTGTGGGTGACCTTTAACTACATGAAGATAAACGGTTACAAATGAGGACCTCTGGTCTTGGCTTTTGCAACCTATTTTGTTACTTCTGTTGGTAAATCAAAAAACATGTATATCCATGGGGTTTTTGGAGTGTAACATTTGGCTTAGATTTGAGCTAGGATAACTGAACAAAGTGGAAAACCAAACAAATAAATATGATTATCCTGCAGTGTTTTGTTTTATGGAGTCAGGTTCTGAAATAAGCGAAGCATGTGGGATACTTTAAGGTCTGTAAAACAGACATGTGCTATTCCCATAACGAAATCTACTCCCTGAATTAGGTCTTTGTGCTATTAAGAGGTTTTTCTTGTGTTTATTTTGTTACAAGGCTGCATTTTTGGTGGAGTCAAACAGCAGGTTAAGCTTGGATTTTCAGAGGTGTTTGTGTGATGAGGCTGGTGACATGAATCCCTCTTCCTGGAGGACCAACTATGGTTTGGGTATCAGTCTCCAAGATCCAGGGGGTTCCAAGAGATTTGGTTTTGAAATGCACCAAGAAGGATCACTTGGGATGTGCACAGAAATTCAGGAATAGGGTGGAAATAAATATCTTTTTGCAGGTAGATTATTTGCTACAAAAAAAAAAAAAAAATCTGTGTGGCTGTGGAGTGATGGTGGCTCTCTGAGAGCAGCAGGTAGGGAAAGCTGGAAGGAGATGTGTCATTCAGAAGTCACATATGGTGTTCCCAGTCCCTATAGCTGGGATTTTTTTTTACCTATCCTTAAATGCACCCCATTCTATTTGGTCATCACAACACAGAGAAATAAGTTTCAGGAAGTCTTCCAAGACCTTAAATAGTCAATGACTCTCTGGGTTCTTGATTTCTCTGCCTCAGTTTCAGTGGGTTAATTTCTCTGTGGCAACCTCTGCTTGCTGCTGTGCTATGACCCATCTGTCTTTTTCTTTGAAGCCCAGATATTCATGTCACAACAGAGAATAAATGTTGGTCTTCATGAATTTTTCAACTTATTACCTATTTACTTCAAGATTTTCCTGAACAGGGAGCACAATCAAAAAAACCCCAAACAACCCAAAACAAAAACCAAAAGTAAAAAATGCTGATGTGGATAAAACCTCTTTCATCCCTCTTTCATCCTTTCTTCATCTCCATCTCCACTAAATGTAATTTGAAATCTCTGCTTCATCATTTGGGCTGTACCATACCCATTCAATCTCCAGGTCAGCCATTTATTTCCTGTTTTCTTAGAGAAACACACAGGAACCCTGGCTGGGTGGATACACACAAGCCTGGCACCTCTTTTAGGGCCCATAAAACTGGAAACTTGTTTGAGAAAGTGTTTTTTTGAGGGGTAACATCACAGGGGAAAAGAAAGAGTGCACTGCTGACATCTTAGGAGAAGCATTCCATAGGTAGCTGGACAGGACTGATGATGGTATTTTAATTTGATTAGAGCTCTATAATCAATTACAAAACATAGCCAAAAGCAGTAGTGATCTGTGAGATGCCTGGAAAGAAATGTATCTTTTGAATTGGGAAGGATGGAAAGGGAAAGAATATTATGAATATGACCACAGCAAGGACGTGTGATACGCTCCAGATCACACCATGCTGGTGCTGCCCTTGTCACCTGTCACTGTTCTGCCTTCTGTGAATCCTCATGTCCTGTGTTAAACCCACAGGTTCTTTACACACCTAGAGTACAGAAATCAATCTCTGCAAATCGTTCCACTGTCTGTAAGATCCCCAGCCTCACTTCATCTCCCATACAGGTTTAAGGAGCTGTGCATCTCCACAGCCTCCTGAAGTATTTCCCATCAATATTTCCCTTAAACTGAGCTTCCTGATGGTTTATCCTTCTGGTTATCACAGCAATTTAATACATAATTATTGCTCATGAGAGAAAACAAAGGTCAGCAAGAGCAGGATTGGGATATCTCTGGTTCTCGTCTTTTTTATGGTGAAAAATATCTCTCTCCTCAGATGTGAAGGGATGGTGATGCTGTGAACATCATCCTGCTTGTGATGGAAAACGTTTTTCATTGTGTCCCAAAGGTGCTCTAACTGGATTTGTCTCATTTCCTCTGCAAGTTTGTTCCACAGCTGCATCTCCAGCCAGGAGACTTTGTCTCTGGTTTTTTTGCACTTTTTTGTTCTGGACTTTGTGATCAGTGCTGTCATGAAGAAGAAATAAGTTTATCTGTCCAGCCAGTGCAGAGATGGAGAACAGGTTTGCAGTGTGCCAGACGCTGCACCAATTACTCCAAAGATGGGCTCAGAGGACCTCAATTAGGAGGAGGAGGAGAGTTGGAGCAGGTGGAAGTCATGGTCTGGTTTGTTGCTGGTGGAGTCAGGCAAAGGAGCAGGTCACAGGGGAGTCTTTGCTTTTGGTTTCTATTTCCCCTGAGTTGCTGTGTCTGAATCATGGATACAGTGCACACCTCTGACAGGACATGTCTGGGGATTGCAGGTGCCTTTTCTCTCAGTTATTACATTGTGTAGTTTCTATTATTTTGTTTTTAATATACCTTTCTTGAGCAAGAGTCATTATTCTAGCTTCTGTGCCTAAATCCTCCTCCCTGAAGAGGTGGGAATTCTCATTTCCAGGAATTTGTGGCTGTCTCAGTAAACTTAAGAGCTCACCAAGATTAAGGATGTCTTTCTGCCACAGCCTCCTTCCTTTCATTCCTTTTTACTGTACCCTACATTTGGGCAGACAAGGTGCCCATGTTCAGCTGCATCACCTGGGACCAACACTGATCTTCACTGTGGATGTGGTTTCCATTTTTCCCCTCTGTGGCTTCAGCACTGTTCCCTACTCTCACAAACCAGTTCCTCCTGATTTACATCTGTCTGGGGGCAGCTGAACGGGTTTCTCAAAGCTGCTTATTAAAAACTGCCTCCCTTATGCTCTGTTTCCTTCTGCTGCCAGCTGTTTGCCTGTGTTTTCATAGAAGGGTGATTGCACCTTCCCTGCCCTCCAAAGCCTGGCTTCAGCAGCCCATCCCCAGCTGACCCTGTCCCTTCTCTTGCTGCCTGGCCCTACCTCCCAGCATTTGGCAGCACACCTTGTTCTGAGAGGTGTTTCAGTTCCTGATGGGTGAGCGACTTGATCCGGAGTTTGGTTTGGATAAGCTCCCACAAATTGTAATGCTTGTCTGTAGGTTATCCAAAGTATCTGGGCCTCTTGAGGCTCCAAATTGGCCTAGAAGACCAAGGCTGTTTTTGGAGCTTTTGGCACTTCCTGGTCCCGGAGAAGCTGCAGATAGCATGGCAACAGGCTCTTGCATGAGAGGTCAGCGTTTGAGCTGCTTGTGTTAGCTGGATCCTGAAAAAGGAGTGAGCAAGCAAACAAGCCCATTTAGAACTAGGTGGTCCCGTCAGCCAGGTGGAAACACAAGGCAGCTGTAAGGAGCTCTCTGATCCCTTCCATTTGAGATGTGCATTGCCAGGACATGCTGGCATTTGACAGAGGGGGAGATGGAGTGACTGTGTGTTGGCACAACATTGGATTTGGCACCTCAGTGCAGAAGCCCAGAGTTAGGTCTGGGTGGAGAAGGGATGCTGCACCACAAAAAGTGGCCACTGGAGCTGGCTTTGTTCAGATAAACCCCCAGATTTGCAGGCAAAGCTGTGACTGACAGATTAAAGAGAATATTTCTGCTTGCACTACAAGCCCTCATAACGGTGTGTGTACAAACAGCTACAGTGTCATGGCTAATGCAATATCCTGTCTGTAGGGAGAGCAGGAGATTTGGACGTGATCAGACTGAGCAGTTCCTTGGCAGAGCCTCAACAGCTCCAGCATGCAGTAGTTCAGTGGCTTTCAAGCCAAAAACTCTTGTCCAGATCATTAAGAGCCACTGATGAACCTATTCTCCCAGACTTTGTCTATACAGTTTTTAAACACATTAGCACTGTCCATTTCTAATCACTAAGGCAGAAAGATTGATGGGGAGGGAGAGAAAATCCTGTCTTTTACAAATCTATGTAAAGATCCAGCTGTTGAAAAAAAAAAAAAAAAGAAAAGTGGTCAAACTTTTGGATAGGCTCCACAGAATAACTCCTTATTCCTATAACTGCAGTTGTGGATGGATTCCCTACAGAGTTGGGAGGTGGGATAGAGCTTATACCTTCACTGCCAAGTCTGTGAGACAAAGAGAGCAGTCCCCTGACCTGATGATGTCATCTATTTTCACTCACCTTTGAATCCACTCTTTTCTCAGCCCCAAACCCCTGGGAAACACAACTGTTTCACCAATATAGGAATAAAATGGAAGGTGGGGGGGAAAGCTACCCCAAAACCTACATTCCCTTTACATTATAGTACATTCCTTGGAGTAATTTGCAATGTTCTGGTGTTCTTGCTTTACATACTGCAACCCTCCCTCTCTGCAGCTTTACCCTGGTGCTCAGCCTTTCCTGCCCACGTGGTGTTCAGCTTTGTGTGGACGTCATGAAGTTATTGCTAAATCACAGCTGGCTTGCCAAACAACTGCCTCTTCTCTTGCCAATTTTGTTCGGCCTCTGAAAAGCTACAGGACTTGTGCTGGGCCCCACTCAAATGATGTACTCAGTTACAAACACAAAACAAAATGCAGGACAGTAATAAAGCAGTTAAGTTTTGATTAATTCTGTGAAAGGGTTAATGGGATTATTATTTTTTTCTTCTTCTTCTTCTTCTTTTTTTCCCCACTCTCTGAGTAGGGGAAAAAAAAAAGTGAGAGACCCAAGTGGACACAGCTAGAACAAAGCCCTGTTTATGATTAGTATGCCTGAAAATATTCATGTTAGGCCAGGTGCAGATGGCTAATTCCCCCAGACTACAAGCCAATTTAAACCATAATTCCTGAGATAGACCACTTTTCCCAACATTAATGGGAACCAGCTGCCTCCTATTAATAATATGGATGATTACAAGAAAAAAAAAAAAAGTGGGGGAGGGAATAGTGGAGTTAGAGAAGATATTATTTTCCAGACTGTTGGCTGTGTCCTGCTGAGGACAATATGGAAAGCTATGGAACATGAGTCCTGAAAACCTGTCAAGTTAAATACACACAGTGTGTTTGCTCAGAAGAAGGATGGAGTTATCAGTGTACTTACGTGTTTCGGTGACAAGGTTATTTAAGGGGTAGCAATTGTATTTATTTAGTTATTTGCTGGTGCTTTTCTTTTGCCTTCCCTCTGCTGACACTGGATGGTTTTGATTAGCTCCCTAGGAGGAGAGCCCATTGCCCTTGGTACACTGAGCCTGGCTGTTCCCACTGAGGCCTGATTTCGTGTGAGATTGTAGAGCACATCAAAGCAGAATGACAGCAAATGTTCTGAATTGTTCTCCTGAGAGCCTGACTTGCTGGTTCAAGAAATTTGTTTGGGCTTCCATTACCGTTTGTGGCAGTGTGAGGTGAAATGGGAGGACATGGCAATTCATGACCTGTAACAGCAATATGCCTCAGGAGTGGCTTTTTCTTTTTTTTTTTATCCTGTGTTCTTTGTGATTGTTTTCTTTTGGTTGTTTTTGGAGATCTGAGTAGAATTTATTTAAAAAAAAAATAAATGTCACACCATACTTACTTGTCTGTGAGGCAAAAGCACAAGTCCTGTGGTATCGGTTGTTTTGGCTATACCCCTTCTTTCATATGCAGACAGGACTCTTAACACATAGATTATGTCTTCGAGACTGAAGAATAAAGGAGACTTGCCAAAAATGTCCCTCTTGCCCCTGAAGGAGATGAAAGGGAGCCAATGCCCTTTTCCCAGTTATTCTGCTAGGATTGTGTGGGATTCCTGGAGACGTTTAGCTCACACAGGCTGCATTTCTTCTTAATCCATTTGATGATAGTCTGCAGACATGAGGAGGAAAATCCAGGTCATGGCACTGTAATTCTTTCTGGAGGGTTGTGAGGGGAATTTTTGTGTACCTGAAGAGGTGCAGAGCTGGAGCAAGCTGAGATTGCCCTTTACCCAGCCTGACGATACAAAAGGATTTGATGCCTTCCCAAACCATGTGGGCCTGATACATCCCTGCTCCAAAGGGATGAATTCTAAGGGACCCTCAGAGCTTTTCCTGCTCCCCTCTCATGTGTAAGAGAAAGTGGGGGGGAATCAGACTATCTGATTTTCTAATACCCTGATCACTTGACTTGATGACAGCCAGGAACCATGGTTCTTGGAAACAACTTCCCTCACTTTGACAATTTTCTGTCCTTTGCTAGGTTACAGGAAGAGCCCTTTTCTAAGTCAGGAGCAAAACACCCTCTAGATCACAAACTCTTAGATGGCATCCTAAGGAAAAAAGTAAATCTTGGACCTTCTAGCTAAGGCATGAAACTAAGGAAATTCCATCAACATATTCCAGGGGCAACATTTTGTTTTCATTCATATGTCTTTGCAGTCCAGCCCTTACGTGGGTCACCAGAATATCTCCCTGGGGTATTTACTGTAAAGAAGAAAACCTCTACTGCCCCTCTCCAAACCTCAGTAGTATTTAAAGCAGACATAACAGAGGTAATGAGAAAGAGAGTATTGATTTTATGTATGAAAATAGAGCATAGCTGAGTTGACAATGTCTCTTTAAATAATTGAAAAAATCTGCATCAGCTGACAGTAGTTCACCAGATAATGAGGCTGGTGGTGGAGGAACGTGAATAATTAGAGAATGGGATTCTGGCTGCATGGAATTGACCCTTGGGGGCTCAGAGCAAGAAGGATTTGTGGCTGCTCTGAAACGCTAGTGGTCTGCTCCAGCATTCCTCTTGTCAATATGAACTTTGTGTTTTTATTGGAAACACGTGTCAAAACAAAACAGTGTTTGAGGCTGCTGCTGAGAGAAGGTGGGCAAGCCCAGAGACAGCAAACCTGTTTTTCTGTTGCCAAAAATTCCATGCCACTGCTGCCCATCATGCTTAGATGGATGGAGAGGTGATGAGCACCCTCATAATACACTGGTGATTCTTCCACTATTGCCTCCTCAGTGAAGTTATTTACACTCAGAAAATTAGAGAAATCAGGATAACCAAGTCATCTTGCTATACTTTGATGAAGTCTGAATTGAGGGCTTATGTTGCAGTACTTCCCTGGAGAAAAGCTGCAGCAGTGAGTATTCACCTCTCCTGGACAGGCAGAAGGGCATTCAGTTATATGTAATATTTAAATCCCTGTGGGCTGCCAAAACATTTTGAGAACTTTGTAAATTTTGAGTATTGGCTCCATTATAGAAAACTCAAAGGAAGGAAGTGGCACATGGAGTATCTGGTGCTTGCATAAATAAGTCTTTGGGTTTGCTAGTTTTCTTCTTTTTTTAATTGAAAATTATTTTGTTTGGCTGATGTTAAACATCTGCCTCTTTCTCTGCCTTCCTTCATACCCCACCTCCTGAGATGGTTTTATTTCATGGGTGAATTAAATTGTTTTGGGAGATAAAGAACCCAATTTGTAATGTGCTTTAGGGGCTTTCAGAATGAAAGGCAGGGATTGAAGTAGAATATTTGGTTATTAGTGTCTCCATATTTCTTTCCCTTGATCTACCTGTCTCATCGTGCTGTCAAATCTTCACGGTTGAGGGTTGAGGCAATAATGGTGAAAGCTGGAACATGTGAGCCCCATTTAGAGCCAGCACCATCACATTTCTGGAGTGAATCTAAGCCTAATTGAAAAGGCAAGTGAGTTTCTCTGGCAAAAGAAAACATGGCTGTCATAGGCTTTACCAAGTTCAGTTAAACAGAGTAGAGTGTGCTCTGGCATCTTTGTTTGGTTTCCATTTTAAATATGAAATTAAAAACATATTTCATCTGTTGTACGTTTTAAGGATGATTTACAAACTTGAAAAAAAAAAAAAAATTTTACAGCATTCCAAGGTCTGGCCCTTGAGATGACAGGAAATAAGTCTCTCCTCGTCTTCACAGCATCATCTCCACAAGAATTTGTGCAGGCTGCCTTACAGATCACCTTATGGGCAGCATGTCGAGTTGTCACCATTCCTCATCATCTTCTTATGTATTTCCTATTGCTCTGGAATAGTTCAGGAAATAGGAACTGTTTGCTTCCAAGTTCCAAAGGATTAGAGCCAAGCTTTGGATTGGAGGCCCATGGAGGTGGGATGAGAGCAACCCCATCTTTTCCCTGCTGCCACAAGCATAAGCAGCTTTGAGGCACTTTCTTTCACTGGTCAAAATATCCCAAAGCTTTCAGGCACAGCTCAATCTGTTTCCATCTTCTGAGATCTTTTTCAATCATCGCTGTTATTTTAAACCTATTTCTTTTGGTGAGTATCCATTTACAGTTTAGAAGTTGCAGATGACTTTTTTTATAGTTGATATAACTTTTTTTCCATTCGAACCACCATATGATGATTGTCATGTGCCCTTCAGAATAGAGTTTATGGGAAAGTTTCACCCTCAGTAATAGTTTTATCAAAATAGTTTTCTGTATTATTTAATTACACAAGCTCAATGGATTCTTTAATGGAACAACACAAATAGATATCCATTCTAAAAATCTAAATCCACTTGTTGGTGGTCTTCTGATCAGGTGCTGTGGTTTTACTTGTGTCTGATGCATTTTGGTGTCCTCATTGCTTACTGAACAAAAGCGCTGCTATGAATCAGGAATATTTTAAGAAAGGTTATGACAAAATAAAAGAATCTCACATTGAAGAAAGATGGCAGTCAGTCAGCTCTGGAGGGCTCCTTTTGAAGACCTCATCTATCATTTGGGAATTGGCACTGGCAGCCCCTGGATTACAGAGGAATTATGTGCACTCTCTTCCCTCAGCGGTGGCACAATAGTTTTGAAGCTAGGCAGATCTTCTGTGTTTACTGTTTGGCAGGTTCTGTGTTTTTGGCTGGCAGCCACGCTGAGATGTGTTTAGTTTTAATTGACAGCCATGGTCAACACTACAGATCCCAGGTAGGTACTGCTAATCCTGACAAGGCAAGGCAGAAACAGACAGGCTTGTGTTCCAGCTAGACAGAGACTCAAGCCTTCGGGAAGGAAAGGCATTTTGCCTCTAGACAGTTCTGAACCTCAGGAACTCACTCCTCAATCTCATCTCCTCAGCACCTCTTTGTAAGCAGCCCTCAGCCACAGGAGCTGTAAGAAATTGCAAACAAAGTGATTGTGTGATCAGATTTTGTGGAATGGTTTAGGTTGGAGGGGACCAACTCCCCCTGCCATGGACAGGTATGCCACTTATTATCCCAGGTTGCTCCAAGCCCTGTCCAACCTGTCCTTGAACAATTTCAGGGATGTGACATTCACAGTTTCTCTGGGAACCCTGTGCCAGGGCCTCACCATCCTCTCAGGGAACAGTCTCTTATTAATACCCAATCTGAACCTACCCCTTTTCAATTTAAAGCCATTTCCCCTTGTCCTGTCACTCCATGCTCTTGTCCACAGTCCCTCTCCTACTCTCTTGGAGCCCTTTTGGGTACTGACAGGTGTTCTCAGGTCAACCCAGAGCCTTCTCTTCCCCAGGCTGAACAACCTCAGCTCTCTCAGAGCAGAGGTGTTACAGCCCTCAGATCATCTGTGTGGTCTCCTCTGGACTCACTCTTATGGGCCATGTCCTTCTTATGCTGGGGGCCCAGAGCTGGACACAGAACTCCAGACAGGGTCTCACAAAGGCAGAGAAGAGGGAGAGGGATGAAAAGAAGAGGGGGAGGGATAAAAATCCTTCTTTTTATCCTGCAGTGGGAAGCCAGGTGCTAGTATCCTTGCACAAGAGATCTTATTAGAGCTCAGAGACATTCATTTTCCTGGGTTTGAGACTTGAAAGCCAGAACAGTTACACACAGACCTCTAGTTTAAAATATAAGAGACATTCCAAAAGTGCATATGGTTAGATTTATGTAAGCCACAGTTTGTAATGGTTTAGATTTCACCTCCTAGTCCTTGTGAGACTTTCAGCCTTGCTCTCAAGAGAGTAAAAAAGTAACACAGATCATTTACAGAAATAAAAGAGAGAAAAAAAAAAACGTATGCACAGACTTAGGGTGGCTTAGTCATGACATCTAATTACGGACAGCAATGATTTCTGTGAACCACAGAAATGTTAGTTTCAGTTGGCATAAAATTCCACAGAGTAATACTCAAGACTATCTCTCAGCCAATCTGTCTCTCTGTCTATCAGCCATGCTCAATGCTTCATTATTAGTGATGCATTCCTTCTCATGTTATTGTCTTCCTTATAAGATAATTTCTCAAGGAGTTCTTTAACTTCCCTCTGAAGTGCCTTGCATTTCAAGTAGCTGCTCAGCAGAGCTCCACAGCAGAGGGACTTGTATTTATGGGGAAAAGGTTGCACCTGGCTACTGGGACAACAAGGCTCCCATCAGCATTTAGGTCTCATCCTTATTAACCTCTTATGTCTCTGACAGAGGACAGAGAATCAATAGCATCGAGATAGACACCACCAAAGGAGGACACTAAAAGCAGAGATCCAGAGCAAAGGAAGTTTTTTGTGTCACCTGGGAGTAGATGGGATATTTGTTCCACCCCTGTGTTGTGAGATGCCCCAGGAGAAAGTAACACAGACAGTGTCAGTGACAGCTTTAAAACATGAGGTCTGGGAGTCAAGATATTCCCCAGCCTCCAGATACAATTCCTGGTGGTACCTCTGCAGAGAGATGTCTTCAAAACAGCACATTTATAAATTTGTATTATTTCTGAGAGCTGTTTTTTTCAATCTGGGAGAAGTTAAAGAGTATCTCCCAGTTTCTCATTTCTAGTGGGCCTGTGAGATTGAGGTGGAGACCTGGCTGTTCCAGACTTTCCAAAAGGCATTTCCAATAGCAGAGTAGCCCTATTTTCTCCTTCAACAGGTCTTTAAACTGTGCAGTACTTGTTCATCAGCCTCAGACTTTGATTTGGCACTGCTATGTTGTGCAGATGTAGCAATCACATTTGCGAGCCTGGAACTAATTAAAAATGGAATATTTTAGATCAGTCATGGTGAGTGTGGCCAGATTTACAGGGAGAATACAAGGGAGCTTAAAGAGCAGAGTGATCCAGCCTTTTTAAAATGTCCTTCCTTCAACATTGGTACATTACCTACAGGCCAGCTGGGCTGGACCTTTACAGCACTGTCTTTATGCAGCCTTTGGCTGGTTAAAGGGGAGCTCTAAGAGGACACCAGTGTTTCATGGTTTGCTACATTCCAGATGTATGCAGAACCATCTCTAAACTCTGTCTGGCAAGACACTGCTTTTTTTTTTTTAATTCTCTTTTTTTTTTAAGAGGGCATGGTTGCCAAGCCTGTCAATCAATTTAGCAGGAGACAATGAGTTAAAGGCAGCAGGGAATAGAAAAATCCGAAGATCTGAACAAAAAACAGATGAGGGGATAGATGTGACTCTAGCCCTGTACAACCATGCATCTTGATGGCTGCACAGAGTGGGGTAGGGCTGTCAGAGGTAATACTGTTACCTAAAACTTGGAGGCTGAGCTGGTTTGCAAGAGCCTCTCCAACCCTGTGAACTCGGTGTGTGAGTGACTGAAGTGAGAGCTCGCCTGCAGACAGCCCTGCAGGGCCTTTGGGGAGGAAAGATTATCCACAGAGCAATTATATGGTGGGTCACCATCATTTCCTCCCTGCTCAGCTCAACATTTTCTAGGCTTTGCTGCTCCTGGCTGCCAGCTCTGCACCTGCTCCCTGCTGAGTCAAGCTGAGACACAAAGCAAAACCCCCGTGGTCGCTCTCACGGTGTAGCCAGGGCTTGTGATGGATCGGTGCTTTTCCCCTTTGCACCTCACCAGCAGCTTGCTCTGGCTGTGACTGGCAACCAGGGTGGCACAACACCAGCCACACACCCACTACACCACTCAGCACAGCCTGGTGGGGACACTGTGCTCCTGTCACCATGACTCTGTGTCACCTGGCTGTGAGTGCCTGGAGCCAGGATCTCCTCCTGGCGTGCAAAGTCCACTGGGCTCTTTGATCAGATCCTGGTGAGATTGCCACTGAGAAAGCAAATGAGTAGGTGCCCCAGATGTTGTTGCTGCTGGAGGATGGAAAGTTTACCTGTGGGTTGTCATTCTCATGTGACATTCCTTGTAGGATGTTTAGATGGCAAAGCTTGTTGCTGGTTTGTAAATGTCAAGGTGACTTTTTAGTCCTCGTGCACCACAAAAGTTTTTGATTCACAAACCTCAAGATAAGCAGGTAATTTAGTATCATACAATGGTATTAATTTATTTTTTTTTTTTCATTCTGAAAGACCTTTAAAATTAGACTACAGACAAAGTGGTAAAGTGTTGAATGCAGGTGGAGGCACTACCATGGGGAGGTGATCAGGAATGTCACAGCCAGCTTTTCACTCCAACAGAGAAGCACTGTTGCCAAAAGGCCCCATGTGCTTCTGCTGAGGGTATCCAGCAAAAGCCTCAGTTTATCAGCCTCCCTATAAAGATAAATAAAAAATCAACTTTTCTTAAACATGGCTCAGCTGGCAGTCTCTGCACAGGGTTCTGTGCAGCATGGCTTTTATTACCATTAAAATGATTTAAATGGAGACTCTGCCCAGCAGCATTGTAAGTGACACGTTCCCTAGCTGCCATGTATCCAAACAGGTTGCTGCAAGGCCTTGAATAAACATTTTGTAAGTCTAGCTCTGAAGCAATTTACATCAAGCAGCATATATTGCATGGATGCCAACTAGTTATTGTGTATTCCTCACAGAGCAGACAATGTTTTCTATCAAATCTGTTGGGTGAAAACAGAAAACCTATTAATAATGCGTCAGGAACCTGACTGAATGCAATATTTATGCTGAAGTCTCATAGAGGGCTTGTTTATAAAGAGTACACGAATTCTGTGATTCATGTTTGAAATGTGTAAGAGGACAAGAATAATTTTAACATTTTTCTCACAAGTACACCTACCCACACAACTTCATTCCTCTTGTAATATGAAGGGTTGATGCTTTTCTCAGAATAAGCTGAATGCACCAAAGCTGGTCCATGCATTGATCTCAAGAAGTTTAGTCCAGGGTCAGTGCATTGTAGTAAGTTAGACTAAAGCATTCAAAACCTAGCAAAAGGAGCAAATTCCCAGGCCTTTTAAATTTTTCTTGTGTGTTACTATGGTGAAATCTCAAGTTCATCCCTTGATTTGGGTGATGAGTTGAAGCAGAGCAGAACCAGGCTTTGGCCGGCGCGGTGCTCGTTAGGTGGTGAGTTGAGTGCAAATCACCTCAAATCTGAATCTCATCCAAACCCCAAGCCTGCAGGATGGAGATGGAAATTTCGTGAAGTGAGGCTTCAGTTGGAGTATTTCTCCTTTTTTTTATTATTTTTTTTTTTCCCCACAAATCACCAGGGTTCTAAAAACAGCCTCCAACCAACGCTCGTTTCTACTGGCACGGCCGCTATTGATCGTGTCCAGAAAGAGGAATGGAAAGACACGACAGGATTGGCAATGATCCCGAGCCATGAAGCTTGGATCTAAACCTCAATCCAAGCATTGCTAAAGAACAGGAGGGTTTTGTGGTCTCTTTTTTTATGTTGTATCTGGAGGTTTGATTTAATCTCTTGTACTTGCATGGAAAATCCATAGTGCCGGAGTGCGGTGTTTCCTCAGTGGATAAGATCTATTGGATCTGGTGTTCTGGGTTGGTTTAGTGAGGAAACTTTTAACCTGGCAAGAGAGTGGCTTAAGCAGCATTAGCAGCATCTGTGAGGGACAGGGATCTCCAGCCATGGGAACCAGGAGAGCAAAAAATATTCCCAGTGTTCCTGAACACAGCCCAGCTCTAATGTCTCATCTGGATTTTTTTCAAAACAGTTTCTTTTTTTTTTTTTTTTTTTTTTTTTTTTTTTTTTT
>VXBB01014215.1:247-44378 GCA_013399915.1 Illadopsis cleaveri | reverse complement strand
TTTTTGTTTTATTTTTGTTTGATTTTGTTCTGTCAGCTGGAGCAGGTATAGTACTTAAAGCCTGATTCAGAAATTGACTCATGAATAACGTGGAAAGTTTAATCAGCATGAAGGCTTTGGTCACATTGTGATTAATACTTGCCAACACTCTTGCAGTATTTTCTTTTAATGAGTTGCAACTCATTAAACTAATTAAATTCATTGATTTCAACCAGATGTTTGCACCTGGATGTGCATTTATTATCATTTATTATCAGAGAGGGGCTCTCCATCAGGAACTGTAGTGAAAGGACAAGGAGTAGTGGGTTCAAATTGAAAGAGGAGAAATTTAGATTAGATATGCAGGAGAAATTCTTTACTGTGAGGGTGGTGAAACCCTGGCACAGGCTGCCCAGAGAAGCTGTGGCTGCCCCAGCCCTGGAAGTGTTCAAGGCCAGGTTGGATGGGGTTTGGAGTAACCTGGGATATTGGAAGATGTCCCTGTCCGTTGAACAAGATGATCTTTAAGGTCCCTTCCAACACAAACCATTCTGTGATTTAATATTAATTAGTTTTAGTTTTAGTTTCTTAGTTTTTTAGTTTCTGTCTCTCCAATTAATAAACAGAAATATTAGCACATGATTGAACCAGCTGGTATCATCATCATTATTAAAATCAACTAACAAAATATCATACTGTACAATTTGCAAGAAGACAACAGATTGGCAATTTCTTGTCCAAACTGTATGGTAAATATATTCCAGTAATGAGTGGCTTAACAGAATGAAGGAGAGAAAAGACCACAAATAAAATCAATATTATTATAAATATTACTTGCCACCAGTAATTTGAAANTGTTTGTTTGTTTTTTTGTTAGTTGGTTGGTTTTTTGTTTTATTTTTGTTTGATTTTGTTCTGTCAGCTGGAGCAGGTATAGTACTTAAAGCCTGATTCAGAAATTGACTCATGAATAACGTGGAAAGTTTAATCAGCATGAAGGCTTTGGTCACATTGTGATTAATACTTGCCAACTCTCTTGCAGTATTTTCTTTTAATGAGTTGCAACTCATTAAACTAATTAAATTCATTGATTTCAACCAGATGTTTGCACCTGGATGTGCATTTATTATCATTTATTATCAGAGAGGGGCTCTCCATCAGGAACTGTAGTGAAAGGACAAGGAGTAGTGGGTTCAAATTGAAAGAGGAGAAATTTAGATTAGATATGCAGGAGAAATTCTTTACTGTGAGGGTGGTGAAACCCTGGCACAGGCTGCCCAGAGAAGCTGTGGCTGCCCCAGCCCTGGAAGTGTTCAAGGCCAGGTTGGATGGGGTTTGGAGTAACCTGGGATATTGGAAGATGTCCCTGTCCGTTGAACAAGATGATCTTTAAGGTCCCTTCCAACACAAACCATTCTGTGATTTAATATTAATTAGTTTTAGTTTTAGTTTCTTAGTTTTTTAGTTTCTGTCTCTCCAATTAATAAACAGAAATATTAGCACATGATTGAACCAGCTGGTATCATCATCATTATTAAAATCAACTAACAAAATATCATACTGTACAATTTGCAAGAAGACAACAGATTGGCAATTTCTTGTCCAAACTGTATGGTAAATATATTCCAGTAATGAGTGGCTTAACAGAATGAAGGAGAGAAAAGACCACAAATAAAATCAATATTATTATAAATATTACTTGCCACCAGTAATTTGAAAAGCTACTTTTTCATCCAAAACATTTGTTTTAAATTATATGTTGACATATTCTGGAAATAATTATGATAGACTATTTTTAAATTAGTAATGCACAAAGGACTTTCTTCTTTATGTGCTTTTTTACATCCACAGTTTTTGGTTTCTGCTGTACTAAAATAGACTTGGATAAGGATCCATAGAAGTGTGTGCATGTAGATACTTTTATTTATTTATTTTTCTGGTTTGGACTACAGAATTGTGTGCTTTGGGAGGCAGGTGGCTTCCAACATTTGCAGAGATCTGCATGTTAAATGAGTTCTCTTTTGTATTGCAGGAAAGTATTGCTACATGCATTTTCATGACATTCCTTTCAGGCATCTTTTTGGGGTTGTGTCCAGAATGCTATGAAAAAAAAAAGTGATTTGCTTTCAGAAAGTAATTGCTCAGCTAAAAATAATGAATATGTTACAGCTAATGTGGAAACTCAAGATGTCAGAGGTGATGTGATGTGGAAAACTTTGGAGTAGACTGAAATGAAAGGACAAATGATCCCAAAAAAAGGAATCAAATGAAGCTATTACAGAAAGTCCTACTTCTGCCAGTATCAGGACAGTTTGGAAACCACAGATGAAAGACCCCAGGTTCTCTGAAAGAACAGGAGACTTTCTGCTGGTTTTGGTCAATTAGTTGGTTCTTGGCCAGCCTATACTCACATGGACCCTTTCTGGGCAAAGGATCCAAGTGTGGGCTGTGCCCCAAGCCCTGTACCCCATTATGTGATGGCCAAGTGCCCCCCAAAGGCTTTTTCAAGCAACATCTATAGTTCCAGTGCCAAATACACACTTATGTGCAGGATGAGCTTCTTGTTACAGGAGGAATAGTGTTGGAGATCTCAGCTGGGAATGAAGTTTCCTTGTAATTGTCCCAGGAAGCCTTGATAGCAATGCAAATGAAGAGCTGCAGCTTCAGCAGAGCCCTGTCTGATGGTTGACAGCCTTGAGAGGTGACAGACAGCTCCTGTCCCTATCAGCACTGTCCCTACCACAGTGGGTCTCTCATGACTCCGTGCACAGCCACGTGTGTCTGTTGTTTCCCTGGTTTTACCACCAAATATCACATTGGCTGAAGGTTAAAAGAGAATTCTGATGAGTGTCAGCTCTGCTTTTGAAGCATTCATCTTACCAGATCGCTCTGATCAATTCTCCAGTTTGACTACCAAAATGAAAATTAAACATCCTATCCACCAGGAAAACTAATTTGAAAATACATTTTAACTCTAGAGCCATCTTTTACCTGAAAACTTAATTGTGTTCCTTTAAGAAGATATAATTAAGTATCCTCATGGCAGACCATCAGTTTTAACAAAGCATCTCTAGAGCAGATAGACATCATTACTAATACAATTCTTTGAGGTGCAGGCAGGAAAATAAATTGGTTGTCATTGGGACGTCATCAATATAATGAACATCTGACATGTAGACTCTTTGTTTCAGATGACACAGACCTAGATGAGCAGGAAAAATTGTTAATAAGAACAGCAGACAGGACATTGCAGACTGTATCTGTCTCATGAAATGTTATTTGCTGCCAACACATTGCAGTAAGGGAAGACTGTTCTATCTGGAAACAGATGAGAAAAAGAAAGTGAAGAGTCACTTTCAGGTATGTCCTGAGAAACTCAGCTCAATAACACAGTTTGAACCTTTGACTTTTTTTACTGCATCTTGGTAGCTACTTTCATTTCAGGCAGGAAATTGGTAGTTTGCCTGTTTTTTATTTCCATTTTACCACTACAGCAAAATGGAACCTTTGATTTTTGGAAGTATACCATCTCCAACAGAAATCAGTAGCTCACATTGTCATTCAGACAGACACAAAGCAGAGCTGGTTGAAGTTTTGCAATGCCTACGGGGAAATTTTGACATGCAGAAGTGAATACCCAAATACCCTCGGCTGTCTTGGGGATTTCCGGCAGCGTCTGCAGGATGTGGGGAAAAAATTCCAGGGTTGAAAACAGCTGAAAATGTTCTACAATGGAGTCCCAGCTCAGCACTCACTTGTCTTACGTGGATTTAAGCATGTGTTTATTGTTAAGGGTAAATGTTTAATCCAACAAGGACCCACTGCTTTTCCAAGCAGGACCATAGCTCCTTTTCTGTTCTATAAATTATTTGGAAAGTGAACCTACACTCCTTCAAGTCCTTTCTCCCAGTGTTCATTAACAGGCTTGGATGGTGTGTACTCTTTGAATCAGTTGTTTCCTATTCAATTTGCATGAGGAGTGAACTGAACCACACCATATAATTCTTTTTCCCAGTTTTAGATGACTGAAACACAATGAAGGAGAAAATTTTCTTTACTTGGAAGAGTTTCAGCTCATGTCAAAGGGATTAGCAAAGGGGTTTGTCAGCATACACAGATCCCCACTTGTTGGGATATGTGTGAGGTAAAATCCCACAAGTCGGAGCAAAGTAAAAGAAGCAACACCACCAGGACAGATCTTTATGCAAGCAGAGCATTTTGAAGCACTGAGCACACCCTAAGCTGATCAGGAGGTATAAATAACCCTCCTCATGGGATGCATTTGGCCAGAGAAACCATGGCAGGCAAAGTTTACAGGCAACATGAAAGGGTTACAGGATCAAAAGCTCAGACAAACATCCTAACACTTAGATACTAAGGTGGATGCTCTCCAAAGTTCTCCAAGCCATGTGGGCCCAGCTCATTCACCTTGTGGTGTCATGAGAAATGGTTTTCTCACAGGGCTGCTGATGCTTCCTCTTGTTTGACAGGCAGGAAATACAATCCAATGAGCCTTTCTCACTGGAGTTGATAATTTTTGGTAGGAGAGAATTAGAAAGTACAGAGGCAGAGATAGAATGTAAAACAGAATGCTGGGGTTGGGATGAGGGGGAAGAAGGGATACTGAGAAAGGAAAGTTAATCAAATCCTCTAATGCCACAGAAACATGCCAGGTTTGAAAGGCATCAGTACATGTGGGGATGGGACGCTGTGCCAGGTAGCAGCAGGATGTGCTTCTGGAAGAGGAACTCAGCCCACTCACTGGTCCAGCCCAGGTAATAACATTCCCCTGTGACTGAGGAATGCAGCAGGCTGAAATGACAGGCTGCAAATGCTGTTCTAAAATGATTTTTCCATGTGAGAATCCCAAAGCAATAGCATTAATCTTGGTGCTGTTGTCACTTCTCAGTGCATCCAGCATCTTGTAAAAGGCTCATCATCCATTGGGTTTTTTTAAAATATTATTTCTTTTGTTATTTTGCAGGGCTCTAATTAGGCTGGCAGTGCTTATCTGGCACCCTCTTATTGCCCCAGGGTAACAAGGCAGCAGCAGCACCCCCAGTGACAGACCCAGCTGTATAAGCCTGTTGTTTTCCTACAGCCAGAGCACAGGGAGCATTCTTTGTGTGCAAGTCTGAGGCTGTGTACACGAGTGTGAACTCTCCAAAGGCAAACAACTCACCTTTAGAAAGCCAAATTCCAAGCAAGAAACGAGCTCAGCAGCTGTGAAAGGTGTCTCTGTGTTTCATTGTTGATAAAAGTACAACCCACAGTGACTCAAACTTCAGGATGTGGTGGGAAACTGAGAAGAAAAGAAAGAGAGGGGGGAAGAAAGGGGGAAAAGCCAGTCTTCTCAGGAAGAGGAGTTCAGACATGCCAGATTTCTTTGGCACAGGCATTGCTGTCATGAGCCTTGTGGACGTTTCATGTTTGAGTCCCTGATTTCTTTTTGTTGGCTCTGAGCATTTTGAAAGATTTTCAAAACAGTATTGCAAAGTGTTTCAGCTTGCAAAGCTGACCAGTGAGTGCCACAAACAGCATCCCCTTCCCAGGGTGACAGTGCAGACAGAAACCTGTCACCTGAGGGCTGTCACCAATCAGTCACTAACCTGCATCTCCTCACAGTGACATAGACGTCAGTGGTCATTTTCCTCCACATCAGCCCTTTCTTCAACTCTCCTGGGTAAGCAGAGGACAGCCACTGGAAGGACAGGGACTTGGCAGTGAGAAAGGAAAGGGAAAATCTGATCTGGAAGCTGAACACTACAAGTAGGCATTGATTTCCTATCGTAGAGATGACGTGTTCGAATTTCCTGTGCTGCTTTAGATTGAAAGGCATTTACCCAGTCACAGGGACTGCCAGGTGTGCTGTGTTCACATGAAATAATGCCTCAGGATTGCTTCCAAGGCCCTGGATTTCACTCCACCAGCTCCAGCTATCTGGCTCAGGCACAGCTTCTTTCTGAAGTGACTGGAAGCTTGGTGGCCTCAGTGTTTCTCCTGTGATGCTGTCAGATATTTAGCTATAGAAACAAAAGCTCAGGCACGAGGAAGGAACTAAACTTTCCTAAACTATCCTGTCACAGACAGTACCTAACTAACAGAACAGGTCTTTTTTCTACTGAACATGTATATTCTTGACTTGCAGTAGAGGAGGAGTGTGGCTACAAGATGTGTGGAGAGCAGAATGATGGAAGGAATGAAGAAAATAAGAAGTGGAGTAAATGGAGTGAAGGCTGTATGGGCTGGTCACCAGTGTTCACTGGAAGGAATGTTATAGGATCTCCTGTCAGGTCTAATCAAACCTATTGAGCTGACAGAGGCTGATCCAGCACAGATCTGCAGTGCCTGGTCTGCAGAGGAGGGCTCACCCTGAGCCCCTGCAGCAGTGATGATTGCATTCCTGGTGCTGGGAATCCAGGAATGCTCACACCTGGCACATGGAGAGTAACTAAGGAAAACAGGTATTATTTAGAGATTTATTTACATTGCTACCCCTCCTCCATCAGGCCACTACAGAGGCCCAAGAGGGTCACACCTGCAGAGAAGTGGAAGCCAAACTGAGCTGCTCTGCATCACCTGCACTGGTGATGGTGATGGTGACAGGAGTGGGATTTCAGCATCCCTGGGAGAAGTTTGCCTTTGAGAATAGCAGGTTGTGTCCTTTTAACTTCCAAAGAGGTGGCAGGAGTCCTGTAAGCCCTGAGTGTCTGGAAAGGACCAGACACAGGAATAATTGCAGCGGTACCAAGATACCTCAGCAGACACTGACACCTGATCCATGCCATGCCTTGTGGTGTTTGGTCTTTGGTGGTTCAGAGACGCCACTGCACCCTGGAGGGTGTCACACACAGCTCCTTTGGGCACAGGGAGAAGCCACAGCCTTGGCAGAAGCAGAAGAGTGAGCTACCCACTGCCCCTTGCCTCTGCTCTGCTTTTGGCTCAGCTCTGCAACAGCATGTGGGAAAGCTAAAGGAGAAATATTTATTTTAATATCAGATGTTCTGATTCGCACTTACGTGTGTGTGTGTGTGGACACCACACATATGTAACATGAATGTGTTTGTTTATCAGGGTGTTTCCTGAATGGCTCTGCTTCTCTAACAGCTCTGTCTTCTTATCTCCACAAATAAATAACAATATTAGACCTGAATTCTAAATATATTCTGAAGACCAATAACCCCCTGAGGTTTTCTGGATGTCTTTAATTAGAGTAAAAGCCAAACAAAGCAATCAAAAGAAAACAAACGGGTTGATGGAGCCTCTCTACCCACTTGCTGGTGTTTAGAAGTAGAATTGGGTCAATTTTCATGGCAAATGTTTGGTTTTAGACCTGTCTAGCTTTTCCTGGTATCCTGCAATTATTTTTGTATGCATTTTTGGTACACATTTATATTCTTTGAAATTTTGTGTACATATTTGGTACGAACGTTTCAACATCCTGGTAGTAAAGTGCTGTTTAGATGTATTCAGGACTGTTAAAGGCATTTGTGTGACATTCAGTATCCAAGTAGATGTTTATACTTGGAGACCTGAAAACACTATAAAACAGAGAGTGAAAAATCAGAGATTCCTAGGTGATCACACAAGCACTTGCCTAAATTGTTAGAAGGATGCAAGAGTAGACAGCATGACCCAGCCTTATTTTAGTATTAAGGAATGGGTGGTTTAATTTTCTCTTTCTTTTTTTTTTTTTTTTCAGATTCTGATGAAGTTGCAGTTCACTCTTAATGGCTTGATCCATGTTCAAGGACATTTTACCTTTTGTCATTTCTTCTTCAGGTGATTTCCATAGGAACAAAGTAGTCCCTTGCTGTAATGGAACTGCCTCTGGGGTTAAACACTTCTGGTTAACTCCAGCCCAGAAGCAAAGCAGATCTGTTTCTTAGACAAAAAAAGGAAAAACAAGAGTGAAGAATTGGATGGAGGGGAAGAATTTGATTTGTGAGGGCTCTCTTCAAAAGTACCATGAGATCTTAAAGAAGGAAGCAGGATTAGAGTTCCTATTGCTTGTGAATTGCCTGAACTGCATGAGTGAGCTTTAAAGTGAGCAGTAATGAAGAAATAAAACAGCTTACAAGCTACATCAGCCCTGGAAAACAGGAGCATTTCACAAATGGTTTCATTTTCTTTGACTGGTGATACCCGACAGAGATGTACAATTACTTCTTGTTGTAGTGCTTTTGTTGTATCTGAAACACAAAGCTTTCAGTCTAAACCTGCTTAGAGAGTAAAACAAGAGAATGCAGTAATTTCTAAACTAGCCATTAGCTCAGCAGCAGGGTTGTCTCAGGCTGTTTTGATGGAGGCAAAAAAAAAATTAAAAAAAGAGAATAGTTTAAACTTTGCCTCAGGGGTTGGAAACCTATTTTTCAGGCTGTTTAACTGTCATTCTCCCTGCATCTGTTCAAATTAGCTTCAGACAGTGAAATAAATAGGAAATATGGCCCAAGGGTCCTTGGTTTTGTCAGAAGAGACTAAGAAAGAAGTGGAGGAGGAGAAGAAGGAGGAAGTCTGGTTCATGAAGGCCTGCTGGGTCATTTTGCTGACGTGAAGCCAAAGCCGACTGAGGGTAAGTTCTTTCAACCATCACAAACACCCCAGTGGACAAGAAAACCCTGAGTGTGGTGATACTGGATGGGAAGTCCAAGACAAGATGTGGTGTGAACTTCCCCAGGCTTGGAGTCAGAGTTTCAACAAAGGGAAAAGAATGCCAAGTAACTCTGGGAAATGGGTTCAGAGAGGGGGTGAAAGAAGAGGTTATTTGTTCACAGTACAGAGTGACAAAGCAGCTGCAAGAGAGGTGCTGCTGGGGCACATCTGGGCACTGTGAGTCAGACATTTAGATCTTGGTGTCTCTTTATGTTACAAGACATTTTGGTCTATTCTAGAGAGCCAAATGAGGGAGAAGTTGGGCACTCATACATCTCACACCCAGTTCACTCAATAGAGTGGCTTATTTCTGGCAGCATTTTGAGCAGTTCTGTCCCAATAAACCCTACTCATGACAAAATCCTGGACACTTGGTTCCTTTTCCCTCAGACTGGAAGTGTCTTTGTTTCCAGACTCCTTTGGTACTGGTCTCCTCTCTACTCAATTTCACAAGAAAACCCTTCACCACTGCACTGATGTAAAATATTTGTGTGTCAGTGGTATGACACATGTCTGCACTGCCATAGCAGGGGGCAGCAGCATCTCCTCACCTCTGTAAGGCTTCTCCCACCGCCTGATTTCCCTGGTTTGGTACCTGGAAATTCAGTTGTTCCTCTGTATCCTCTGTATGCATGAACCAGGCTGTTATCAGCAAGCAGAGCTTATCTCTCCTCCTTGATTGGATCTGGAGTTGCTAATACATCCATCACACTCATATCACAGAAAACAATTAACAGATGCTTGTGTTCATTTAAGAATCACTTTGTGTTGGTTCAGTGTTTGTTTCTCACAGCACAAGGCCTTGCATAGGACACCTCAGGTCCAGAGTTCTTCTGGATCACCTAGAACATCCTTGCTAGGTCAAGCATGAAAGGCATTCCTAGAAGGAACGTCATTAAAAATATATTTTTATGTCGCAAATGTATCTTGCTACTGCTGATGATTTTTCTCTAACACATTTAAAAGTGCCTAAAATCAGCATGGAAATGTGCAAGCAAAAGAGACTTAATTAATCCTATTTTTGTCTAATTTGCACCTCCAGGATATTCTGTGAGAAATAAAATGCATTTCACAGCTCTCTCTGGCATGTACTATAATTACGATCAACATTTCTGTGTATCACAATGATGATGATAATGATGGCCACTGTTTCCCACCTCTTTGCTGCAGGAAAAGAGCTGACTGCAACAGGATGTGCTGTGAGTTAGATTTATTCCTAGATTTATTCCTCCCCTCTCTCAGAGGTAAAATAGGTCAATATTCTATTATAGTCCAAACATTATTAACTTACTGTCCTCATATATTTTGATATTCCAGTGGAAAAAACCCACAAAAATCAAAATTGAACTTCAGAAACATGACTCATTTCAAGTGTAATTTTTAAAGTTTTCTCAATCCATATTTTCCTTTTTTTCTCCAGGTTTTCTGTCTATGTGCACTTTGCTTTCTCAATAAACAAAATTAAAAAAGGGAAAATAAAACTGAGAACTGAAAATGGAAGAAAACAAACAGATCTTGGTGCATGTGGTTCTTTGCATTGGGAGAGAAAAAATCCATGGCCTGTTTCCTGAAACCAAATAAAGATCGATATTTATATTTATTGCAATACAAGCTCCTTTTTGACAGGTGTGTCTTTCCTAGAGTTGTTGGAGGTCACATAATCCAACATCTTGGGCTTTTTTTGGGGAGAAGAGAAGAAAATGCCAGTGTGAGGCTATTTCTGGGTAGAACAAACCTCTTAAGCAGCCACATATTTTAAAGCAGAACTACTATAAATGTCCTGTCCATTTATTCAGATGGCTCTAACAAAGAGCATTTGTGGGGTTTTGGTGCCTTCTCTGACAGAAGAGAAACTGCAGTGAAGGGAAGAAATTCTTCTGTCTGTGCCCAAGGTTAAGGCATTTTTCTGTAGGAAAGAATGAAGACGACGCTGAGAAATGAATATCTCATTTCAGCCAGGCCTAAATCATTACCTGCAATATTTTGGATGACTCAGTTTGTTTCCTGAGCTTATTCTTGCCTCTCTCTCTCCTTTCTCTGCCATACCTGAAGCTTTTCCTCCTGCTGATTGTAGGATAAATCAGGTGTAGGAGCAGTGGAGGTCCAGTACTGGAGAAGTACTGGTGTGAACTTACTGGGTGTTACACATCTCCAGATCACTGCAAAGACCTCAGGCTGGGGATAAGAGGTACAGGGCAAAAAACCTACAAGAAACACAGATAATTTTGGGATTAAATGACTGGATTTTGGAGTTAATGACCGGGACAATGAAAAGAAAAGAAACAAATATAATCCTGTCTAAGGAGCAACCTTCCCTCTTTCCCCAGGCCAAGTGTGGAAATATATTGCTCCTCACTGGAAAATAATGCCATGAACACATTATTAAAAATGGGATGGAACAATGCCTTATTAACCTTTTGATTTAAACAGGAGAACAGAATTTTTAGGATTAGCATATAAATTATTCCACTGGTATGTGGTATTTGCTATCGAGGGTTAAATATTAGAAAGCAGTCTCCATTTCTTTTTACTTATAATCTACTACAGAAACAATTCATTATAATGTATAATTCATTATACATAAGCTAAATATAAGAGGGGAGAGAGGAAATTAACAACTGGAGTGCGTAACAAAAAGGGAGAAGCATGAGGAAATTAAATGGAAAAATACACATAATGACATTTGCTGCAGAGGTAGCAAGGAGAAGAGAATTAACTTGTATTCTTTGAATATGTTCTTTTTGACAGGACCCTGCAATTTTAGTTCACCATAATTTCCTTCTCCAAGGTATCCATTTTTACCTGAAATCTTGATATTTCAGATAATTTACATCCCAGAGAATCTTAATTCCCTGCTCTTCCTCCAGATGTGTGATGAGAGTTAAAATACCTAGATATTATAAAAACACAATGAATACTCCATAACAAATATCACTGATAATGTACAAAATGATAAAATCACATTTTCATGCTCTTTTCGGGTTGGGTTGCTTTATTTGTTCATCCTGCCAATCATTTCCCCTCTGAGGGAGGAAGGCAAACAGAGACACCAGATAAATGGCTCGAGGTGTCTAGAAATGGCTAAAGCAAAAAATAGTGATAGCACAGACTGTCTCTTTATGGAGCTTGTGCCTCAGCTCATGCTTATGGAATTATTTATTATATTGTGGGTCTTGTTTGTCAAGCACCATTCACAGCAGCTCTCCTTGCCCCAGAGCTGTGTAGCTAAATCCCAGCTATGGAACTAAATTGGAAAACTCTTCAAAATCACTTGGAAAGTCAGTCTTTGGTCAAAGGTACAGGTGAAAAGGCTGAATGGGCTGATGAAAAGTATTCCCCAAATGAAGGAAATCCTGTCCAGATGAAGAGGTCACTTCATCTGCAAGCCTTAGGCACTGCAGGGATAATAATCCCCAGGTCCAAGTGTTAATAGGAGAATAAAAGACAAATGGAGCCATTTGTCATTTATTTCCAAATAAATGCAAGTTCATTTTGCACAGAACTTTCACCCTGTCTCAACAGGCAGATCCTAGAGGGTAATTTCAGGGCAGTTTTCCCTGGTGAGTGCTTGCTCAAGGTTTATGTGAGTTTCTGCTTCACTTCTTCAAGGCACTGGGCTGCTCAGAGACTGGCTGGTGCTTTGCTTTTTATGATGCTACTTTTGGTGAACAAAGTTCTTTAACAATTCCACACTCTGTTCTTGTGAAGAGATTTCCATAAGCTAAGAGAAACACCGACAGTGATGCTGTGGATTGTGAAGGAAGAAGGAAAAACACAAATGTAGGTGTGTTTTTACTGCCTTGGCACATGCCTGGGAACGATGTGAATGCAAAAAGGCTGAGGGTGAATTTGGGGCAATGACACCCATGAATTGGTTAAAGCACTTTGCTGATGGAGGGTGGTTGGACCTGCCCACCTGTGGGCAGGAGAGATGTGCTGGTGATTTCCACCCCCATGGCACCAGCCTGGGAAGGGCCAAAGAGCACCAAGTAATCTGCAATCAAGCATCTGAGAGGCAGAGCTGGCCAGAGGGATGAGCCCAGAAGGGCTGTGGCCAAAGGTGGGTTTGGCTGGCCTGGAGGAGGTATCCTGTAACCTGTGCTCCCTGGAGAAATGCTTGCAGGGCTCCTGGGCTGGGACCATCAGCTCTCCTGCTCCACCCCAAGGGCAGCTGCTCTCAGGAAGGAGATGACAATGGCTGTTTTTTGTTAAGGGTGAGTAATTTTGAGGCTTAAATATAATATTCATCTTCTATGACTATGATAGAGCCGCTTTCTAGTCCTTGAGCTGAAGCCTGGTCTATGTTTTTGGGCTGCAAGAGGTTTCCCAGGTTGGCTGCTTTGCATGGGGATGGAGCAACAAGTGCTCCAGCTCATTTCAACTAAGTCTCAATTTATTCCCCTTCCTTGGCAATATTGGGACTAGAGAGAAATAGCAACAGCTCTTCATCTGCCTGGGTTTTTTGTGAGCTTCTGTGTGCCAAGGTTGAGCTGTTGGGATGCTTTGTGTAGGTATCTGAATATGAACATCTGAGAGCAGTGGCATGGGGTGTGGCTCCAGGGCTCTAGAACAGCTCGACGCCTTGCTGAGGAACCAGCCAGTTCATCCTGATCATTACTGGGACTTGAGGGTCTGCATTTCCTCTGGAGCAGAGGTGGCAATGAAGGGAGAGCTGAAGTACTGATGGACTGACTCCTCTTTTCACTTTTCCAGTGCTCACCAGTAAAGTGTTTGAGGGCCCTCCAGAGGAGAGGGAGGAAAAAAACACAAACAAGAGAAGCCAAACAGTAAACAATCTGGTTTCTGTAGTCCACTGCTGAAAAACAAATCAGTGCCTCTGTTCTGTGGTGATAAGGAGAATTTGGTATACAGATACACTCTGGTTTCTGGTTTCCCAAAAAATCTAAAGCAGAGGCAAGGTAATAACTAAAAAAAGAAACACACAGAAACCCTTATAAAGCTCTAGGCTTGTGGCCTGTTTTGCTGTTTCCCTGCCTCCTCAAGCCCAGCACACCTTCAGACATTCCTGGCTGAGGTAGTTATTAAAAAAAAAATACCCCATGTCTAATTTGGATTCATAGAGCTCAGTCCCATCCTAAACAAACAATGCTGCCTGGAATTGCTTGCCAGGCAGTTGGCATATCTCTCAGATTAGTTAACACTAACAATAACATGTTTCAAGAAGGAGAAGAGGCTGAGCTTGGCCTCTCTGGCCAGCTGGAATGGCAGAGTGGGGATGTGTGCCCATCTGAGCCCCTCCTCTGGAGAGGAAGGATTGGCACAGAGCAGCTTTCTTGACCCCAGCACTGAACCCTGTGTGGAGGTGGTTTGCAAGCTGAGCTGGGAGAATAATTCCACGACAAATTGCTCCAAGTGTTAAAGCTCCAGGGAGCAGGTTTAATAGCTGCCTCCAGCTCTTGCGTTGGTTTGTCAGACTCTGGTTTATGGGCACAGCTGGCTGATGGGGAGAAAGCCAGGGAGGGGAGGTCATCCTGCACTTAAATTTGTGGAAAAATTAGTTTGCACTTGTCCAGGCTTTCCTTTGTGTTGATTCACCCCTGTAAGTTTAGATGCATGGAGGAGAGATGCAGGCTGTAAGGGAGGAATTTTAACCCAGCTTGCCTGGATCAGGAATGTGGGAACCAGCACCAGCCAGACCTTACACGCTTTGTGAACAGTGGAACGGGGTTTCAGCAGCTTGGTCTGGAATTTGGGTGGCCACATGCAAACACCAGCTTAGCTTTCTGGGGGGGAAAAAAAAGTCAGGGCTTCAAGCTTATATTTGTCTCGGATTTCAAATGGTGAAAGGGGGAGGGTGTATAAATGCCAACTCAGCAGAATGAATGGTTCACACAGAAAACCCAATGTCAGGAGTGAAACCTGACTCGCTGAGAGCCTCTTGTGTACTAAGTGCATGTGCTGTAGTGACAGCAGAGGATCCCTGCTGCCCTCATCCTAACACAATCAGAACGCTGCTTATTCAAGTGTTTGGAGATCAAAATGCCAAGAGCAAAGGAACAAAGGTATCTCTCTGAAGATGTGACTAAGTGGAAGCTGAAGTTTCAAATATCAGCTTGAGGAGTGTGCAAGGCAAACAGCAGTGGTCCTTGCTGGGAGCTCAGCCCAGCACATCTGCCTCATTCCTGCAGGGCAGATCTGGCTGCTGGGCAGTGCTGGCATGTTCTTTTGGGAGGGAGAATCTGAGAGGTTGCCATCCCAAACGATCTGTGGGCTGGTGCTGTGAAGGAAGTACCTTTCAACAGCATTTGTTTCTGTCAGCTTGTGTGGAAATCTCACCTGGCAGGCTTTGGAAACACTTTCTTGAGGTCCCCAGTATTTGTTTCTGTTTTCTTCAAGCCCATTCCTATCCCCAATGACAGCATCACTTTCTAGATCCCAAAGTTGGTGAGTAAGGACTGGCAGTGCTCTTCCCAGTATTCTTTCCACTTGCCTCCAGCCCAGGCCTTGTGTGTCAGTCCTCTTTCACTGAGGAAAAGGCAGTGTAGTCCTGTGCTGCCCACTGAAATGCTCGTGGTGCTGGAATGGGCTCTGTCCCTCACTGCTATCAAGTTCAGTTGTTAGCAAGACTAAACCTTCCTCTTTTGGCTTCAGAGCAATGCAACTTCTCCAGGTCCAAATCTTGTAATTGCTCAGCTGGTGTTAACCTTTAAAAATGGTCAGAAACTGGAAAAATCATGACAAGAGGAAATATTAGGAACATGCTTGCAAAAAACCCCCTCAAACCATCAAACAAAACACCCCAAAATGTAAACAGCTGCACCAAACAGACACAGAGAAGTTGTTCAGACGTTGAGTTGTTCAGTTGTTCACACTTTGTGCTTATCCAATACCTCTTCAGACCATTTCTAGATGCCCAAGGCTGTGCAGGTTTCCACTTGCTTGTTCCTAAGCTTGGCCATGCTTTCTGCTTTTCCAGCCCCTGATGCTGTGCCAGGGCTGGGTGATGCTCCCAAGTCAGCTGTGTGGACCTGCCTGCACAGGCTGGGTGTGTGGGGCCCTGGCAGGTTCCTCTGCAAACCCCCCTGAGCCAGGGGCTGTGGGAAAGCCACAGGTGACTTTGGGGTGACAGAAAGCCAAGTGAGCCTGTCATGTTGTGACTGCCACGGCGGTGCCAGTGTCTGCAGCAGCTGAAGAGCTCACCTGTCTTGTAGGGGCTTTGACCATCCAAAGGGGTGCAGAAGGCTTGAGGAATCCCTTTATTTATCCCTTTTGGGGAGAAGTGAAGCATCTCCCAGCAAAGGGCTCCTTGCTGGTGCAGAAGGGAGCTGGCTGCTGACCCCAGAGAGCTGGGGGAGCTGTGCCCCCTCACAGAGCCACTCTGCCTGTGAAGGGAGGTTTGCCAAGCTCTGCAGGGAAAACTTGTCCACCACAGTCTGAATATTGCTGGAAATAATCCCAGGGAAATGTGGAACCAGCCAGAGAGCACTTATTAACTTTAAATTCCAAATAATGCGGAAGTTTTTCCAGAGCACTCTGAGTGCTAAGGTCCTTTGTCGCGGCTGGTGTGGAGGTCCAGCCTCAGGAGGGAGGCAGTAATTTGGGAGCAGGGTGTCTGCCTGGGGAGTGATCTTGTCAAAAAGAAGTATGGAAGAGGGGATCCTCTCTGTGTGGAGCAGAGGAGGAGGCATCTCCATCAGTCAAGTGTGTGTGTGGAGTCAGAGATCCTGTCCAGAGCTCAAAGCAGCTTCTGGCCCTCACTCTTTCTGCATTTGGCCATTCTCGATGTGCAGACATCTGAGCATGGACCTTTTGGAGCCAACTCAGCAGCACTTACCTAAGATGCCCTTCTTCAGACTAATTTTGCTTTGCAGTTTTGTTGTTGAACATCCTCCTGAGGTAAATGGAGCAAATCAAAGTGAACATTTCTGACAAATTAAAGGGCAAACACATTAGCAGCTCTGAAATGAAATGCCTGTGCCTCACATGAATTCATTTCACAGTGTTTATATATTTATGGAAATTTCTTGAGTTATACCCCCAGCTCTAGCACAGATGATTTCTTCTTGCATTATAAAGCAGGTTATGTGGTGATAACTTCTGGACCCCTAAGAGCTACTGGAGCATGTAATTATCTTGTTCCACTTATTAATGATGAAAGGTCCATGCAAGTCCCAGAGTAGCTGTAGGTAGTATGCTCAGTAACCTAAAGAGGCTATATAAATTTAATTTAGTTGAAAATTTAGTTGCTGACTTTAAATAATCTTCAAATAGAAAATATAAATGTTTTAGGGCATTTAAAGCTTTTAAAAATTATTAATGGATCTGTAGTACTGGAAATCTAAACTCAATTTTGTGGTGCTAAGATATGGAACTGGGAAAGTGGGCTACAAGCAAAAGAAGCTGACCAAGCTCTACTCTGAAATGCATATTACAAAAAAAATCAAGATAATACAAATTAGGACTCAGGCTTTTAATTGTGAAGTAATGTTATCAGCAATGGAAGAAATGTTAAAAATTAGTTTCATCTTGACAACCTTGGAAGGTGGCCAATTTATGAAATTCTGGGCTAGAGAGCTGCAAACCTCCATTCCCCAACCTTCCTAAAATGGCATCACTCATTTGATGATGTCTCCCAGCTATAATCCTGCTTCTCCAATCTGCCATAATAATGCTAATTAGTTCTGTATGTAAATAAACTATTGTTGACAGGACACTTTAAGCAATTCACACATGACTCATGGAGGGAGAGAGAGAGAGAGGGTTTAAAAATGATTTATCCATAAACAGAGATTCCATATGTCCTAATCTGGCTGGATTTCTCTCCTCTTTATAGCAAGGAATGTGTGTATGCCTGTATAGCAGGGCTATAATGTGACAATTTGTCTCGAAGGGAAACCAGGATTTATGGTACTTAGTGGAGACCACAGAGGTAAAATGAACAGCAGGCTGTATTTAATCATCTGAATTTTCAAATATTTCTTTTGCTTGGGTAAATGTGTCTTTGTTCCTTTTTGGAAATGTGCTCAGCTGGAGGGCTGGTTCCTGTAAAGGTGTCTGAAAATGCTGCAGGCACATTCAGTGCAGGGCACAGGGAGTGTGGGAGGATCCATGGATAGGGGACACTCCTGCAGGAAAGGGGTTGGACCCCAAGTTCTCTAGGCAAGATATTACCAAATCCTTGAAGCAAATGCATGTACTGGGTGTCCAGTGCACATTTCTGGAAATCAGGGTATATTGCACTGATCCCAGATAAATGCCATAGGAAATCCAGGCAGAGGAAATAAAGAGGAATTCTGAACAGTTAAATACTATTTATTTTTCCTTCAGGGTCTGATCCTGTGGCCTTCAGTGATACCATTCCAACCCTCAGAGGAGTTGTGCTGATATGAATGGAAGGCAAATGTAATTTGGAAACTTCACTGGGAATTAACCTTAGGTTGAAGTACCTTGTATCTGGATTTTATAATTGCCCTTGTAGTCTGGACTGCAGTACATATTATTCTGGTGGTGCTGGGTTTTTTTCTCCCCATTTATTCCTTTTGACTCTTGCCTTAAATTATTTTTGGTTTTAGCACAGGGTCACTCATGTGACTAAAAGTAATTTCTGTAATTTGCTGATTCTACTGTTATTTCAAATCAAACCCAGGGTTCTCATAACCACAAGATTTCAGAATATGGAGTTTTGGGTAAAACAAATAGAAATCATGGAATTTTGGTGCTTAGAAAATGACACATGGATTACCTGAACACAGATAAGGCAGATTAACAACCCACAAACCAGTGGCAGGTGGTGTTTGTGTCTTCATAATTTGAACAAGACAGTGCTGCACATGTGACCCATAAAATGGGATGAGATAAAGTGCTACTGGCAGTGAGTTGTGATGACAGAACAAGAGGAAAAAAAGCTGAATTTTGAGTGTGTAGGGGCAAAGCTGGCACCTGCAGAGAAAAAGGCTGGCTGTTTATTTGTGGCCAAGATGGCAGCTTTGCTGCCAGTGGAATTGGAGCTTCTTTTTTCTCCCTTCAAAGGAAGAAATCTCTCCAGGGGTGACAGTGGTTTAATTGGGATGGCTTGTTCCAGCCTTTGGGCTGTGAGTCCTGATGAGGCTGCCAATGAAGTGCCAGAGCAGAGGAGATTTGTCTGCTGCAAATCCCTGTCTGCTGAGCCTTGGACCAGGCATGGATTCACTGGCACAGCTGCTTGGGGGAAAGGCAAGGCCAGAACCACTTTTTCCGCCTCCCTTGAATTTTCAATGACTTTCCCCCTTCAGGTTGTGCAGGGAGAAGAAACAAAGGCACTGAAATGGTTCACCCAAAGGAAGGGATCTATGAAATCTGAAAGTTTCAGAGCCCATTCCTATTGCACTGTCTCTGTCCTTTACTTCCCACCAAGGCATTTCTGGTGTAAACACAAGGTGACGATAAAAATGAAATAAAAGCAGATTTTTGTGAGGCAGAGCAGAAATTTGGGTGTGGAGCAGGAGCTGCCTTTGCCCAGCTCTGTTAAAACTTTCGTTTTTCCCCTCTGTAAACACTTGACAGCTTATAGAGGGATCACAGATTACATTTTCACGCTGTTGCCATTAATTAGTGCTTGAAAGGCAAAATGAAGAGCTGGGTTGCTTGGCTGCTGTGAGGTGAGTAATGTGTATTTACTGAGTGGGAATCTGCTGCCTGCCAGCACATCTTGGCTACCTGTGCTGGCTGGTTTCAGCCACAGAAAAGAGCTTGGGGTTATGTTGTGTTGGATCCATTTAGAAACAAAGGAAAGGGAGATTCTTTCCCATCTCTCTAAACAAATTCTTTAATGAGCAATATCCCTATCACAGGCTGAACAAAATTTTGGTCAAACAGGGTAATCCCAACCCAGAAACCAAGTCATTCTCAGGGAGCTGGGATTGCTGGAGAGAATGGATTTTGAGTGTGAAAGGTGAGCTCAGAGATATGGGATTCACTGGCCAGTGTAATTTTTCAGGGAAATTTGAACATTTCTGCAAAGTCAGGTCCCCTGTGCCCCCATGCAGTGGTAGCTGCTCCTCATGTAGAACTGTCAAACTTTCCCTATGTGCTGGAAGAGTTTCTGCTAAGGGATGATTGCCTAGACCCCAGAAATTCCACAGAAAATCTTTTGCTCAAACTATGGCTTATTTTTTTAAAATTGTTTTGAGGCAAATAATGTAGCTATTTGGAGGAGGGAGTGCAGGACAAGTCCACAGAAAATTCATCATCTATTCCCAACCCTATGCCCAGTTTTTGTGCTATAAATATTGAGAGAAAAGCTGGAGGTATGAAAATCTTGCAATATTCCTCCTAAGAATCTTTAGTCCCAGAGTCTAAACTGTGAAATTTAAATTTGCCCTGTGTGCAACTCTTCTACATGTGCATAAGAAATGTCAGAAATATGGCCAAGGATGATTGCATAATTAGTTACAGAATTTTTGCAGAAACACTCTGGAAGAATCCTCCCCAAATTTCTGAGGTTTATGTCAAAATGTAGGTCACGGGGAAAACGTAAAATTTGGTTTGCAGATGCAGCTGGCCGTTCAGTTCTCAGATTACCTGCGTGTGTTAGCAGATTTTTGTGGTTGCTGCTTATCTCCCCATCCTTTGGAGCAGATTGTTCAAGCCCAATATTTGCAGTGATGGCTGTGGATTCCCCTGGCAGAATCAGAAGTGTGTGGGCATTAAGATGCTGATTGATTTATGTGAATTTTTGTTACTTATCAGAAGTCCCTATTGAAAAGGACTTCCTGTTCAGGCCTTGTGTTACTGTTTATTGATCTGATATGAAGCTTTTACTGATATAAAGTTTTATTTTTCCTATGGTGAAGCTTCACTCAAGTTTGATAATTCTTTTAGCAAGCCTGCAAACACAGGAGCTGTACTGGTTATCTTATAGCGAGAGTGTGAATTGTCAGGCCCCAAAGCTGCTGAGGTGTCTTTTGTGGGAGGTAAAAAAAGTTCAGCCTGTTGAAAAGCTGGTGACAGTGAACTCTAACATGAGAGTTTTTGGGATAGGCTGTGGCAGAGGTGATTATGTTTGAGGTGAAGTAGCTGTTTCTTGAAATCCTGTTGCCCCCAAGGGGGCAGTAAGGCTGTGTGGGATTTTAGGACACCAGTTTTCTTTTGACCTATAAAGAAATCTCCAGAAAAATGTGGCAGTTCAAGACCTCCTTTGGTGTTTCCTGGTGCTCCCAACATTTTGCATTAGGATGCAGTGGAGAGCTCAGCTACCACTGCAGTTGGGAACCTGCTCAGCAATGCATCTTGCTCTGGTGTTCAACCAGCTCCTGTGACCCTTTCCAGTGCCTGCAGGAGGAGGGGAACTGGACCTAGAGCTGCCAGAAGGAATGGGCAGGAAAAAAATTCAAGTGTATCAATGACAACTTGCATCCTACGAAAAGGTAAAAAAGTACAACAACAAAAAAAGCAGATACTGCTATGTCCTCTAAGATTTTTCAGAACCAATCACTGCTCTTAGCAGAGATCACCCAGAGAAACTGTCCCTGCCCATGGCAGGGGGGTGGAATGAGATTTAAGGTCTCTTCCAATCCAAAGCATTCCATGATTCTACAAACCTGAGCTAGAGAGCACACTTGGAGCTTGGCTGCTCTTGCTTAGGGAAGGAGTGGGACCAGCCAAGAAAATCCAGTTCACCATGAAACAGGCACCATGTGGGTGGCTTTGCAATAATTGCAGAAAGAAAGATGGGAAAGATGGAAAAAGAGGTAGCAAATTGGTTTGAAAAAAGGAATTGCATCAGAACAAGTATGGATAAATGATGTAATTAAGAAATTCTTTGGGCCTTTTTGGGCTTCTGAAGTGCTTGTCTGAACACAAACTTGAAAGTGGATTAGAAGGTTAGCCTGGCAGGATCTAAACTTTCAGGTATTTCTTGAGATCCATGTTTTGTTCCAGGCTCTGCTACTGGCCTGGAAGGAAGAAGAAATTTGGAGAGGATATTTCATCTGTCTTTGATTTCCTGTAAAATCAAAGCAGTGATACCAACTACCATGAAAACATGTGGAGATAAACTGAAGGAAAGTTATTAATTATAACAGTAAAATCATTTCCATGATTGTCTGTGGCAAGTTTCCCAAATTAAACTCTTGAGTTAACTTCTTTCAGTAAATAAAAATCCCTTGTTTATGCCTCTTTCCCGCTCATGTCCGGAATACAAGAGGGATCTCAACTTTCTGTTGCTTCCACTTAATTGGATTAGTCAACTACCTCCAGAGGTATGTGCCTCAGGTCCAGTTTTTGCTGACAGCCAAACCAATGGGCCATTACATGAGGTAGATGGAATCCAGCATCAAAGGAAAGAGCAATTTGGGCTGGAGAGATGCCAGGACCTTTTTGTGCTTAACCAAATACCTGCATGCATAGAGATTTTTTTTTCCTCACTGCTGCCTTGCATGTTGAAAAGGATTAAAACCTCTGCTCGTGAGCAGGGTTGTGCTACCATTATCTCCAGTGCCCAAATAAAAATGGTGTGGGGTTGTTTGTGATGTGGAAGATCACTTCTCACTTCCCAAAGTTGATGACTCTGGGGAGTGACAGTGAGTGCTGCAAACAACTACCTACACATGGGATTCTCAGCAGTGCTTCCATATGATCATCTCTTCATCTCTTCCTGTCACAGATTCAACAAAGAAAATTAAGACTTAGCATTGTTATAATGTGGCAGGGGGCGGTTGCAAGGAGAAGGGAGCTCGGAGTTCCTGCTGAGTTCTTCTAATGAGGCTGTTGCTGCAAAATAGCTTCCAAAACATCTGTGAAGGTCCCTGGAGAGCCTGTCAAAGATGTGGCATTGCAATAGTCTGTGTTGCCCTGGTATAGACCTCAACAGTGTGCTCTGTGCTCTTGGCTGTGGCAGCTCACAGTGTCCCCGTGGAAGTGTCATTCACTGCAGCAAGGACCACCTGCAACCTGAGAGCAGTTCCTAAACAGACACAGGAAAGCTGGAACTGTCTCAAAGCCTCTCTTTTTCCTGCTCTTCAAGAAACTTCAAAGTCTTTTGAAGAGCAGGAAAAAAATCAGATAAATATCCATTCCAGCATGTGTGAGAAATTAATTCCCTAGACCTCTACAGAGCTGAGTGCAGCTGTTTTGCAAATTGACCCCTTCGGTTTCTGCATTGAGCCAGATTGCTCAAGAGAATTGTGTTTACTGTGTTATTTCTATCCTGCTATCAGCGTCCTCCTGGGAGAATGATCTTTGTGTTCCTTTTCTGCTGAGGAGTTTGGAAGCAGTGGCAGAAGAATAGTGACTGGGCTTTGCTTCTTCTCAGAGTTCCTGTGGGGCCACGCCAATGCGCAGCTAACGTAATCTGGAAAGATCTGCTAATCAAATTGTTGGCCAGCCTGCTTGGCACAGCCCCTGCCCTGCTCTGTGCCTCAGTTTTCATGTTGAAACCTGGGAGATGATGCTGATCTTTGAATTACTTTGTCTGGAAGAGGAAAGAAATGTTTGAGCATTGCTTATGTAGGACCCTCCCTGCTTATTCCTAATACATGGAATTGAGAACTTTGTTGCAGTAGTGGACTAAAACGAAGAGCAATGAAATCAAAAGAGTTTGCAAAAAAGCTCAGGATTGCCTTTAGAGATGCAGCTTTTCCTAAAGTATCTGCTAAAGCTGTGAGAGACCAGGATTAACTTATTGGGAGCAAAGTTGTTAGGGCTGGGGCACTCTACAGCCCACAATACATTCTCAGCGGCTTCCTCACCAAGTCAAGTGCTCAGTTTTGGGCTCTTTTGGTGTGAGGGCTGTTAGGANCCAAGTCAAGTGCTCAGTTTTGGGCTTTGGTGTGAGGGCTGTTAGGATTTTTTGGTTGGTTGTTTCAGGGGGGTGGGGGGTGAGGTTTGTTTGTCTGTTTTGTTTTCTTTTGTTTTGTTTTCTTTTGTTTCGTTTTGTTAATCAGTCCCTGGCTGCCTCCACTCCTCCCACTTTTGCTGTGCGGATATTGAGCTTTTTCACAGGCCTTGGGGCAGCTTGCCCAGACAGATCAGGCAGGTACAAAGGCTCCTCTTGAAAGTCTTGTCCTGGGGGTCTGCATCTGTAAAACCTGGCTCTGTAAAACCAGCATCTGGGTATGGTTGTTCCCAGCATAGGATAATGTATGAAGTCAGGAATTCCAGTGTTAGTCCTGGGCGTGGATTTGCCACTCTGACTTGTTTTTCTTTTTATTTTTTTTTCCCTAAGGAGAAGATATTCTTGCTTTATTTCCAGAGGTGAGCCTTTCCAAAGTTGTGAACACAAGAGCTTGCCAAATATTAGCTTTCAAGGTTTTAAGTTGCACAGTGTTTACTCGAGTTACCTCTTCTTGAAGTCTTTATAAAGAGTCATGTTTGCTCAGGCACACTCCTAAAAGCCCCAAGACAAGGCTCTGGAAGGAGGTATGCAGCAGCAAATGTAAATATTGCTGTTCTTAAAACTGGAAGCCCTCTGAGTAATCTATAGAAGGAAATAGGAACGTGAGGAAAAGGCCTTAGATTTGGAGGAAATTTTATATGATTTGGAGGTGAAGACTACAGAGCAGTACCTAGAATTGATAAAACCCAGAAATTCAGGGATATCGTAAATACAGTGGCCAAGGCTTAGCCCTGCAATCACAGCTGCTCTCTTCTGTTCCCCAGTGTTTCCCTTTGCTGTCACCAAGACAGCATTTTCCCATACCCCAGACTCTGAAGCAACTGCTGGGAACAGTTTTTAGGGATTTTGTTGGACAAACTATGCTTGGCCTCTTGCTGTGGGACAAAGTTAGAAACAAAATATTTGTTGTACTTAGCCAAGTGATTCCCTCCCACCTTTTGTCAGTAACTGGTGTCATTTTTCTGAGAAGGTTGCAGAAATGTGAGCTGAGTTTCAGGTGCTCCATGATATGATAAACAGGAGAGGAATTTTTTTTTGCCTAGATACAGTGCAAATAGAGAAAAACAATTGAATTAAAATTCAACCACAATATTTACCAGTCTCCCCACCTGCCTGTATGTGCAGGTATGCTGACACCAAATTCACATCATGTTTCCTGCAGCTGAGACGAGTGAGCAGAGTGCTGGATGGGCTGAGGAGAATATTTGCCTTTTCCATGCCACTTTTTCTATGTATCAACAGGCATCCCACTCAATTCCCACTTCCTCTCCTCCCTCTCTGTACACAGCTATTATCATCCTTCCCACAGCGAGGGCAGGAAATAAATAAATGGAACTGCAGCAGAAAAAAAGCCAATTCTGCTCACGAGTTAGTGCAGAATTATGACACTTATCAGTGTATTTATCTATCTCTGTGCAGCCTGGGTGAGCCCAGGATCGCTGCGGGGCTGGAGGCAGCCGGAGCAGCTGCGATCCTGCAGGGTTACGGATTTATGGTTTCCCGGTGCCATCTGCTGGCACAGAGCTCGCTTGTGCGTGGAACCCTCCAGCTCCTCTGGCAGAGCAGATGCTGCAGCTCTTTGCAGATGGTGTAAGCCCGATCCACCCTTCCTGGATGGTTTCTTGGGCTCTGCAAAGCGAATTCTCCCCCCAGCCAAGCACCTGCAAAGCTGCTCTGCTCATGGTCCCTCCATGGAGTTTTGTTTTGCCGGAGCCCCCGGGGCCTTCCACGCCTCCCTTCGTCCTGCTGTAATTCTGTAAAGCAGCCCCAGATCCAAGGGGAAGTGCAGATGGAGCTTTCTTTTGTAACCTAACAGGCCAAACTTTTAAATCCACGTGGTTTTGAGGGAGAGGGTTTGTCTTCGGTGCAGAGTGATAGCAGTGATACTGCTGAGGTGGGGTTGTAAAGACACTGCTGGAAAGTTTTCAGAGGAATGGAAGCTTTACTTTTGTAGAAATCTCTGAAACGACCTAAAAAAACCCCCAAAAAACAAAACCAACAAAAACAAACCAAAAAAACCTCACCCAAAAAACCAACCAACCAACCAAAAAAACAAACGAAACCTCCTCATTCATGTGAGGGAGGATGTAGGGAAGTTTTCCCTTTTCATATCCTGTAAAAGGGTTGTGTGGCAAGCAAAGATGAGCTGTGATAACAACATTAGTTGGTGATATTCCTTGGCTTTTGCAGTTTGCACTTCAGATAACCCACTAGACCTGGTTTTATGCTTTAAATTTGCACTTTAAATTTGTGTTTTTCGCTGCCTCCATCACAGCATCTGCTCTGGGATGGTGTGTGCTGCAAGGGGGCTGATCTCTTTATCTTCCTTGCTGCTGGGAAAAACATTTTGGTGTGTGTCAGAGCCCTGATGGTGCCCACGTGCCCTGCACAAGCCTAAAGACAGGATGTGTGTCAAAGCCAAGTCATTAATTCACTTTTTAATCTACCATTTTTTAGAGGTAATATATCGTTCTGTGCAAACACCATATTAAAAAAAGAAAAATATAAACTTGCTTCATGCACCTTGTTTTGACTTCAGTCCAGGTTTGCTCTAGGCTTCCCTTATTTCTTCCAGTGGGGAACTTGCACCAGTTAACCACAAACAAAGTGGATTTTCTGACACTTAAATTCTGGTATGTCAGGAGTGGGTAGTGACAGGAGCTAGCTGGGATCTGTGTTAGCATGTTTGCAGATACAGATCAGAGGTTTGAAATCCAGATGACATGAGGATGAATGAAGAGGAGAAATTGCTAATCAAATTCTCCAGGGCTGCAATGCAATAAACCAGGGTAACCTGATGGAAAATGTAATCAAGCCTTCTAGTCTGTTTTTCAGCTACAGCGAGGCTTCAATTTTTCAGCCTTTGTGCCTCCCTCTCACGTGGACTTTAAAAGGAAGGAGGATGTCTGTGAGGATCAATGAAGTAATTTAGTTTTACCAAGAGAGTCCAGTAATCCTGCTGGACAGATCTCCCAGAGATTTCTTTCTCTTAATTGGGGAAATATTGTAAAGAAATTCTCAATCTTCCACCCATTCCTAGTATAGCTAGTATCAAAGCAGAAGCAAAACCTTGCGGTGGAAATGGATTTTTTACCCCTCATTGATCAATAAATGGCTACATTTGAGGGCTGTTTTCTCTATCTTACACATATATAAATCAGCTTTTCTGAGTTTCAACACCTGATTTTGTGCTGGAGGATATTGGTACTTGTGTTCATTCACTGCCATGTTAATCAAAATGATTCCAATTAACACAAAATATTTATCAATAAAAAGCATTTGTAGATATTATGATGGGCTGCATGTATTTTTCCGAGATGACATGATGCAAAAAGCATTGCCCTCACATTACTGGATGGAGGTGTCTCCTTGTTTAGAGACCTTTACTAGATACATAATTGCAGATATTCTGACATTCCTGTGGGATGAAAGGAGCTGAGCAAGTTCATAGTGGAGTTGCAGGCGCTGGTTTTCTACAAAATAGAAAGTTTTCCTCTGAAAAATGCAGTGTAAAAACTCAGCAGTAGCTGACATACTGCCTCCATTTTGAATTGGAGCCAATATTTAACCTGAAAAAAGTAATGATCAAGCACTTTGCATTCTATAGTATTTCAGACCCATCACTTTTCATGTTTTAACATTGGCCAGGTGGGAGAGGATGCACAGAATTGGTGCTTTAAGTCTTAGAAGGTCTCTGCAAATTAATATCTTAATTTTCCCTTCTTTTTTTCCTAAAATTTGCTTGCAGATTGTATGCAAACCATTGTTTTGACAGCCTGATTAGTTTTCAGGAAAAATGATAAACTGCCAGCAAGCTGTGAGCACTAATGGGACCAGATTGCTTCAAGACAGAACTTTTCCAGTTCCATCTCTAGAGGTAATTTGAATTTCTACAAGGGGATGTATTTATGTATCCTGGACAGTCATACAGGGAGGTTTTCAGCTCTTCCAGGACAGTCAACAAATAAAAAAAAAAAATGAAGAAACACTTGAATGATCAGACCTTGCAATGGGCATCATCGTAAAATGGTGTTTAACTGGCAGGGTTCAATGAGGGAGTGTCACAGCCATTTAAAGGATTTCAGTGTGGAACTTAAAGCACATTTCAGGCTGTTCTGAGTCATGGGAAGGACGGGGATGCACCTTATAAAGACCTTACATTTGGGGGATTTGAAACAGCAGCTTAGCCACACTCTTGTTGCACCACTTTTGGGGGAGCTTGACAAAGCTGGAGGATGCTCTGCCTGCTTATAAAACACATGGGTTTGATTTGGAGCTAAAATAGTATCAAAAGCTCTGGAGTCAAATGGAAGCAGCTGCCCTTGGAAGCTCTGACTTTGTTTGCTCTCATTGCCTGCAATTTTCTACATTTCTGTCCACCTCCTGCAGGCCCCCAAGACCTGGGAACTGGATGGGTTAGAGAAGCTGCCTTTGGCTTTGTGCTGTTCCTCCATAGCCAGCAGTTATCTGAGAGTGAGGTTTGCTTTCACTGAGCTTTCATGGGGGACAAGCCCCTGTGCCAGAGTCAGAATGGGATTTGAAAGAAAATTTTTTGGTGTTTCCATACAACAATGTTAATATTCACTGGGAAGGAAGATGAGAGCTTTTATATTTTGTTTTTATGTTGCCTCTGCACTGTTTTGCACTCAGCTGGTTTGGTTTTTGGGCTTGCTCAAAGTTTCCATGTGGTTTAACCCAGAGATGGTTATACTTGGAGGTGGGAGAGGTTTACTGGTATTTGAATGGTAAGAATTCTGAAATATTTAGGGTATACAAAATAGGAACTGCTACAGGAAAACCACAAGGCCTCTTATTAAGCAACTGTACAGTAGAGGGAAGACTTTTGTTTTTCGGTGGTCATTTTAGGTCCCTCAGGGTCCATTTTCACCTGAGGGCTGCTGAAAGCTGTTTCTTGGGGATGCCAAGAGCTTCTGTCGATATCATACTTTGCTTAATTCTCACCAGGATGTTCATGCTCAGGCCCTAATTTTTCAGATTCCTCATCACAAAAAAAAAAAAGTGTATTTCTTTGATAATATCTAATTTTGCCTGAAAAAAAGCGACATAAGCTACTAAGAAAATGCAAAGGCTGGAGTCTGTGCAACCGTGGAGTTGTCTGAGCTGCAGCATCCCGCCTTGAGATTTTTGCTCCCCATGGCCACAGTGCGGCAGCAAAATCCAAACAGGTTTCCCCACCCTAAAGCAGCGTCAGGAGCGAGCCCGGGAGAGCTCTGGCAGGTGTGGTACTCGACTGAGCTGAATCCTGCTGCGGGGAAAGGCTGCTGGGGATTCACTTCTAGCAGCCCTCGATTCCTTTGGTGCTTTGCTCCTGGAGGAACTGGATGGGTAGGACTGGACTTGACACAAACTTTTGTGTTCCTGGTGGAACTGGACTTGACACAAACTTTTCTAGCCATTTCCAGTAACTTTTGGTTGAGTTGCATGGGGTTTTTTTTGAGGAAATTAATATATTTTTAGCCTGTCTCTGAGGATGCATTAAAGGCATAGCAGAAATCAGTCTGGCTTTGGAGCGTGTGAGCTTGGCTTCAGTCCTGTCATATTGTCATTACAGCTTCAGGGTCCTGTTAGACCCTACAAACACAGTATGAAACCATTCCCTAACCAATTCTTGAAGCCTGAATAAAAAGCAACGAGGAAAGGACCTTTACAAAAGTTACAAAAGCATGGAGGCAGAGGAAACTTCCTCTTTGTGGCTAAGGATTTCTCTAGAGACAACTGAGAAACTGAGTCTTTCTAAAGAGCCTAATTCCCTTGGGATAAAGTCTTCAAGTGTTTGAATTCTTCTTGCCTAAAACTACACTGGAAATACCTCAAGAGGTGACTGGAAAGTAAAGTTTTATCACAGCCCTGGTTCCAAACCCACTTGCTGCCCCATGGCCTGAGCCATAACTACTAAGGAAGGACAGGGCTGAAAGGCAACTAATCACCTATTTTAAAAGAGAAATAGTGCAGCTCAAAATGGATTTTTGCCTCCTGGTACATAAATCTTCATAGTTTCTCTGCTTGTCTAGAAGGACAGGAATTTCTTTGCAACCAGAAAAAAAAAAAGATGTTGGCTGTGTCTGCAGCACGCCCAGCTCAGCAGAAGGGAAATGCTTGTTCATTATTTGCAGCCATAATTAGTATGGGACACTAGTTAAATGAGAAGCTGTTTGCTAAGCAATCACCAAGTGAAATATGAGGCTCTGGGACCAGCATGGGACAGCACTTGCTCAGAGGAATGTGGTCATACAGGAAAGCAGGGCAAAGCACCAGCAGGTGTGTGAATTGCAGCAATTTTTTCTGCCTTCCTCGTAAATGGATTAGAGACAACTTGAATACCTTCCTCAATTAACACCTTTTCCTATAGATGGAGTAATTTTCTAGTTTAAATAGGAAATAATGCAGTACAATCTATTTAAATGACTCATCAAACAGACTAAGGCTGATTCAGCCCTGTGGTTTATGCCTGTCCTGTAGGAAGGGGTGTCTCAAGGTGCAGTCACACACATGCTGTAGTTCCAGAGCACAGGCTGTCACTTTGGGCTGTACCTCTTGCAGGTCACCAGGGGCCTGTTCAATACTTTTGTTCTCTTGTCTTTTCAAGTTTGCCAGAAATGAGGTACACACACCTGGCAAAGTGATGTGGGTGCCAAGGAATTTTATGGAGAGATCATCTTGAGTGAGATTGCAGAACAAGCTGGGCACCAGGCCCAGCCAGCACAGGGTGTGCAGGGCAGGTCCTGCCTGACCAGCTTGATCTCCTGTGGCTGACACAGTGTCTCCTCTGAGCTCACCTGCCCAGTGGATGAGGAAAAGGGATGCTGTCCACCCAGACTGCAGCAAAACCTTCAACACCATGGTGGGTTAGTGGTTGGACTGAAGGAACTTAAGGAGTCTTTTCCACCCTTAACAATTCCATGATTCTGAGATGGAGGTAAATTATCTTGCAGCTTACAACAGCTGGATGCAATAAAGAGTGTATTGCAATTTTAAACTTTTCTTTTGATCACTAACCGTTAATTATAAAAGAAAAATAGTGCCACCCAAAATGGATCCTTATGTTCTGGTTTCATAAATATCTATGGTTTCTCTCCTTGTCTAGAAAAACAGGGATTCCTTTAAGGTGCTATTGATCAAGATTAATGTTGATCTGTGTTCAAGGCTGAACATAAGGCTAGAGCACTGGCACAGCCTCTGTGAACTTCTTATGATTTTCCATTGTAGTTTGCAAATGAGATATTCTAGCACAGAATATGTAGGCATTTCACTGTAAGTGGCTTTTGGAGGGCTACTCTGACCATGAAGGTAACCTGGATAACCTGGGAAGTTGGTATATTCTTTTAGAGAAAGGAATTAAACAGAATCCTTACAACCCAATTCCTAGGCAAGCCTGATGAATCCCTGACCAGCCTCCTGCTGTTCTTGGGAAGGTACAAACACCTCTACAGGATGTGGCACAAGTACTCTGGATCTCACCTGATACATTTTCATGCATCTCACAGTTTTTCTTCCTCTTCTATGCATACTCTTAACCTCCATGATAAATCTTTTATTTTCCTCCATCAACAGGTGCTCAGGCTTTCAGCCCCTCAGTGCAATGCCAGCTTTGGAGGAGAGAGGAGTTGGGGGAGCACCTCCCTTTCTCCAGGGCCCAGCTCCATCAGCTTAGTCAGCCTGCAGTTAGGCTTTTCCCCTGAATGTGCCTGGATCCTGTTCTTTGGTGTCACTCCTGCTTGCACAAGTTCTCTGAACTTTTGCTGGCTGTTTGCATAACCAGGAGTGTATTTCCTGGCTGGCATGTGGCCCTGGGATCTGTTTATGAGCAGTAATCCTGGATGGGGGCGAGCTGGTGTTCAGAGCTGTGGGCTTTGCTTCACATGCTCTGCAGGGTCTGTCAGGGGCTTAACTCCTTGTCTCATTTAGTCACCTTGTGATTTAATTTCTGGCCTCTCCCCCACCCCCAAATATCACTGCACTCAGAATTTGTACAAAGATAAGATCCCCAGATGTGATCCCGATGACAATCTGAGGGAAAGTGCCTGGTACCACATTGCCTACTTCAGTTCTTCTCAAAAGTTTCTAAGTATTATCCACCTTCTCACCATGCAACTGTAAACTGAGACTGTCTCAAGATGTTTTCAGGATATGGAATCATTTATAGAGTCTGAACGGTAATAATGCCTCAAATGCACTTTGAGCTCAAGCTTTTGATATTTCTGTATATCCATTTGTTATCCATCTGATTTTCAGATTCAGTGTGGATTTCTTGCAGACTGCAATTCTTCCTCCAAGCTATCTATCTGCTGAGTGTCAACTGATCATATTTAGTGTCTCAAGCAAGCCAGAAGACTATTTCTTTGCTTTTTCTCCTGTGTTTGCCATTTCTATTGCTGACACTTAATGTCCATTCTGCACCAGAGCTGCACACCTGACCTTTGCTCATCCATTGTACCTTTTGTCTCTTCTGTCACCAGACCTGCTCTCTCTGGTTTAGACCTTCCAGCTCACCTGAGGGTAAAACCTGCAGCTCCGCCAGAAGGGAGGAGTGTTTCTGTACTGCTGAGACAAGGGCAGACAAAGCCCATTTGTTGCCTGAACACTGCAGAAATGTTCTTTGGCAAAACTTAGAGGCAGCCAAAAACCAGCCAGTGCCTATGGCCTTGGAACTTCCTGATGGAAGAGGATCCAGGTGTGTTTCTATTTAGCTCCCTCATGTAAGAGTGGTGCTGTTCTGAGCACTATGACATGAAGTTTAGTAGTACAGGAAGTGGAAGAATGTGGTGATGCCAATCAGGATAGGCTAAAAAACCTTTTTAACCTTATTTAATTCAGATGCACAGCAATTCCTATACAAACAAATGGAGAATCTGAGCTGTTTTACCATAACAGCTACTTCTTTTCTGTAGAGTTCAGATGCTGTGACCATTTAAAGATGGAAGTACAGTTAATAGCAAAATAATGTATTTGACATAGCCACTTATTTGTGCAACAGAACCCATGGCCTTCTATAACCAGAAGGAAATAATATTCTATGAGAGGGCTATGATGTGGTTTCTCTCTGTCAGAGAGAGGCAAAGGAAGAGAGGGGAAATATTCATTTCAGGCAGAGGAGAAGGAGAGACTTCCATCAAGTCTGTCTTGTGTTGTCAACACCGGAGAAAAATATTTCATGCTTTTTTATAACGTTACTAAATCATATGGGAACATCAGGCTCTGAATAAAGAATAGCATGGAGGAAAAGAATGACTCAACAGTTGATCTGTCTTACTGAAAGCCCAGCTAAACCCTGGGCACGCACTATTCCTGAAACTGTTTTCCCTGCTCTTAAGGTTTATCCTTGAAGTCTCTGATTTGCTGCAGCCACGGGAGGAAATGAATGTTGGAGTCTGTACAGGATGTTTGTAGTTCTTCTAGTGGTATAAAAATAACTTTCCCAGTTTTGATTAAGTTGAGTCCTGGTAAAGATCATTTTGCGTTTATGTAATGAAATTTGGCAAATTTCTAAAGATATTTTCTATTTAACTACCAGTCTTAGAAACAAGATTGTCAGTGTACATCATTGATATATCAGCTGTTAGGAGTGATAGACTTGTAAAGAAGCAGCATTTTCCTGCCTTCTTAGTGTTGTAATTTTGAAATTCAGTGTACTAACCTTCACTTTTAGATTAGCCTTCATTCCTTANGTTTATTTCCTTCTGGAAATGTGACATTTTGACCCTTTAAGTAAAAGAGTCCTAAATTTCATTTCTCTGTAAAAATTGTGGAACTAAATTTCATACCCATGTAAGTTTTCACTATTTCTTCTAAAAGCACAAAAGGTGTTGGTGCTGATGGTGCAACAGTTGTTCTTTGGATTGTCCACAAATTGGAGCCAGTCTGTAAGATTTAAGAAGGTTTATGCTGCATCAGACTTTCTCAGCATTCCCACTCCTTCTCACAAAGGTTTAAAGGCATGCAAAATACAGCCATGTGAAACATTCATAAAGGCAAATGAAGCAATAGCCCACACTCATGTGGGTTTTTCTCTGGTGCATCGAGAACCAAAAAGGGGAAGTGCTTTCATCTTGCAGCATTTTTAGGCAGACAAATTCAACCCAAATATTAATAAACAATTTTTAGAGAGGAAATTCTCCTCAGGTGGGAAGTGATTTGCTTTGTAAGAATCCACATTTGACCTGGTTAATCTGCTCTGTCTTTGGGAACCAGGGCAAGATCAATAATTCTACTGAGAATTCTCCTGAGGGATCTGATGCCAGGTGGACTGGGTTGAGTGAGCAGCAAGGTGCAAGAGCACCTGGAGGGGCTGGGGAGGAGACAGAGGCCCCTTCTGCTGACCAGACCTATTAAACCAGTGTTAAAAGGCTGTTGAAGCTGAACTTCTCTTTCACAGCTACAGAGGAAAAGGGTTCAGGCAAACCTGATTGTCAGCTTGTGTCAGCCAAAATAGCTGCTTGAATTTATGCAGCCAGTTCAGGTTTTTCCAAGTGATGCAAAACCAGGCAAAGTGGGAGAGTCTCACTGAAACTCAGGGTTTCCAGAGCTGAATGAAGAGCAGAACTTAAAGGCCAGACTATCTGGGAAGAGTTTAGTGAGAACTCTGGGAGAAGAAAAGGATCTAGAATAGTTTTTTGTTCATGTAATTCTTTAGCAAAAGGCAACGAAGGGGGCAGGAAGATCCATGTTCGGTGCTTGACTACAGAATTAGATGCAGTGGGAGGGTAACCTTGAAGGCATCTCCTAATTAATGAAGTTCAACTGCACCAATGTGAAAAGGCACTGTAATGTTTAGCAGTTCTGCTGTCCCAGAGCAGTGGAGCTCTCTGTTCCTGCATGTCCCTGTCACCCCACACTTTGGAGAGGCAGAGCTGTGTCCTCTCCCCTCTGCCAGGTGGAACAGGTAAGTGTTTGGATGCTGAATCTCTGCTCATTTCAGGGTTTTTTTGGTCAGAGTACCTTTTCTTTTTCATCAGGATTGTATCAGTCTTGGAATGTGTCTTCCTCATCTAGTTATGGAACATTCTGGAGTATTGGCCACAGGCAGAGAAATGGTGTAATGGGAGCCAGGCTGGGCATGGGAAATAATTCAGGGACTGACCAGAGAACATTGCTTGTTTCTGGAGGGTTTGGTACCATTACTGGCATGGATCTTTAGAGTCTCTATTCCAATGTGGCACAAGGGTCTGCTTTCAGAGACTACCTCTTATTTTTACATGAAGTTACCATCTTCATGTTTAAAATATCTTCTGTTAAAGGAATCTAGAAGAGAAGAAAATACTCTTGATGTTTTTATCTGAGGTTTTTCTGCAGAACTTTGTTTTCTGTACCTTGTGATCTCCTATGAAATAGATGTAGATTGTTCTAAGGTACCAAGAGTGTTTTATGGCATCTGGGATAGAAAGTAAAAGTTGTGGACATCCCTCTGGATTAATCACCTGTTCTAGGGTTGCTCTTGACTGCAAATCTTCTTTCCTACACTAAATTTGAAGGTGTTTACTGGTGATGGGGAGAAGAACTTGTACTGTACAAGCAAACAAATGTTTGTTTCCTTTACCCAGTACATACTCCCTTTCTTTCCATGGTTCCCTCTCTAACTCTCCAATTTACTTGCATGTTTTCAAAATAAGAGTCTGGAAGGATTCCCAGTTTGCTCCACTTAGGCATCATTGCAATTATAATTTCACATTTGGCCTTCAGCAGAACGGAGTGTCTCATCACTTAGAAAGGAATATTCATAGGAAAACAAATAAAAGCATGCACCAGCTGGTGCCTGGTGAATTATACTGTTCGAAGTTCAAGGATATTGAGGATAGTACATGTTGATTGGCATTTATGTGGATGTTTCACTGGCATCATTTGACTCTTTCTAACACTAAACTCAGGCAGACATACACCAGTGTAGTTTTTGTCTTGCTGCGTGAAAAAGATGTTTAAGCTCTCATGAACTTCCCTTGTTCCCTGTAGAGACTTGACTTGCAAATGATCTAGATTGGTTCCCCTCTTCCCTGATCCCACAGAACTGCTCTCTTTAGTCCTTTATAAAACATAGGTGGAGGCAGGCTGTAGCAGCAGCTGGTTGCCAGGAATGCCTTGATTGCAGAGTGATTCCAGCCAGGAGAAGTGGTGTGATCTGCTTGCCTCCTGTCAGCCCTCAACCTATTGTGTCACTGCTGGACAATTCTCCCCCTTTCCTCCTCCTCCTCCTCTCCCATCACACAGAAAGGGGCTTGGAAAACTGCACATAAAGGAAAGGAAAGGAAAGTAAAATGCTCTGGTGTTTTCTCCCTGGTGTAACAGGAATCGTGTCACAACTTCCTTCACCTGCTAGATCACAGCTTGCAACATGGAAATGTTGTTGGTGGTGAAATAAAGTTTTAAAAGAGACCATGCGGGAATACTTTCCCCAGAATCTTAGGGGATTTGGAGCCCTGGTTTCCACTGAACTAGATGAACAATGGAATTGCAACAGTTTTCTCCAGGATGTAGAAAAAATAAAACATTTTGGTGCTAAGGCTGCATTGCAATAGTAGTAAAAATCCTGATTTTTGAAGAACAAAGTCTTTCCCAACTTGGTTGCTTAGTCTTTCTCAATACTAAATTATTTGCATCAATTGGAGATTTATAAAGAAAATGAACAACAAGATGCTTAAAGGATACATCATTTTGGAACATCTTGATTTATAGAAATGCCATAAAAACACATACATGCATTATAAATGCATTTATGCATTACAAAACCCTTTAAAACACCCACACTCAACAGGTTGTTTTTCTTCTCTGTTTTCTTTTGCTGCATCTAAGTTCTAGGTATTGAGGATGGTAAATGCACAGACATAATTTGGTTTGGTCATTCTGTACTAAAACCTTTATTCATATCCCTGTGCAAACCAGAATATGTTTTTATTCCCAACTTATTGATGCCTGCCTATCTCTTATCAGCTGTGCTGAAGCTGGATATATAAAGCACCTGGCTGTCAGCTCTGGCTGTTACCTGGAAACATCATTCAACTTTTAGTGCTCTTTCACCCACCTGGTCCCTAGGTTTATATTAAAAACCTTAACAGTAACCTTTTGGGTTTATCAAGGAGGCAGGGGGAAAAGCAAGCTCAAAGCACTTTTGTTACACATACATATTTTATATCAGCCTCAAACTGCTGAGACAAGAATTAGGTGGGTTTTTTTCAGGCTGCAGTGCCATAAATCTCCAGACTGGCTCTTGTAGTTTATCGGGGCTGAGTGGCTGAGGTGATCCTCCATAAACAACTCAGACATGTGGAAGATGAATTTTAACGAGTGTTCTCAAAGCTAAGTGCTACCTCTTGCTTCTACGCCTCAAATTCACCCATTTTTTATTTTTATGTTGTATCAGAGGCTGCTCTGTGTTTTTTTCCCTCTAATTATCTACACTCAAGCTGGATTCTGTCAAACCCAGAGGAAAGGGAACATAGCTGTGTACACAGAGGTGGGGTTTCCACCTGGCCTCACTTATGCAAGGGTTTAAACTCCCAGTCAAAACACCTGGGCTTTTAAAGAGGAGGGATTAGACACTTGTGCCTAGGGACTGTTTCATTTGGTTTTGCCTGTGCAAAAGGCTTTTGTGCTTCATGTCCTCTCTGTAAAAATGTTCAACCTTGTTCTAGGAAAGGCTCCAAAGTAAATTAGAGCAGCCTCAGGGGCTGTTTTAAATCATAGCAGCTGAGGCATTACCCCAGCACTTCATGCTCCACCCTGTGTCTCTTCCACCAACACTCTCTGCAGTAACCTCAGATCCTCACCTTTTCACAGAGAGAACTCTTGGCTTTGCATCACTGGTAGGTTTTCCTAGGTAGGCTGGGAAATCATCAGATCTGGTTCACAGCAAGCAAAGAGAATGAGAAACAGAGCCCACTGGCTTTTCTGGGAAACAGACAGTCACCAGTTACTGTAATTCAGTATTCCTGTTTATATTCCGGAGCACGCAGACTGACGAAGTACGAAAAACACAGCTAGAATAATTGCTCCTGGGTATTGTGCTTTCATTTACAAACATAACCACTCCTGAAGCTGCTGAGGATAATTTCCCTGAACTTCCAGCCTTGTGTAATTGCCCCTATGCCTTCTGTGGGGTTTCCAATTTCCTCAGCTCTGACAAATACTGGTCCCCGACAGAGGCAGGACAGGGAGACTGATGGATCAGTGGAATGATCCAGGACCAACAAATTCATAGTTACATAAATAGGCAGTTATTCTTATCATTTCCTTGTTCTGACACAATTTCCTGCTCTCTTCTCAGGCTGTTCTGAAGATTGCCTGGATGACAGACCTGCTTTGAAGCCTGTCAACCCCTATGCAGAGCACCTCTCCTGTTAGGAATTGCCGTCCTGGAGAACAATGGCTGGGAGCAGGGTGAGGGGCTGTGCTGTGCTGGCAGCCTTTGATCACACCTGACATTTGTCCAAACGGGGCCTGCTTGTGGGCACTGCTGGGTTTGAGCATTTCTGATCATATCACACTGAAGTATAGGAACTGTGCTCTGCTTGGTGAGTTTTATTTACCCCTCCTACAGATTTAGTCATCTTCAGCCTTCTTGGAGCAGCTCAGAGCAGGAGAGGGATGTGGGGACTAGAGATGCTCCTAAACAAGGTAGTTAGGGCATGTGTGCAGCAGCCAAGGCAGGAAGGTGAACGAGTTTAATTAACAGGGTTCTGCCAGTGCACTTTATTATGACAGAAGAGGATTAATGAGATCTCACAGCTGCAGCCCTGTTGACAGGTCTGTGTGTGATGATGTTTGGCACGGGGGGCAGTGTGCAGATGGAATTGATAACCTCCTTGGCAAGTGCAGCTGTCCTTGGCATAGGAAACATGATGGGCTTTAACAATTCCATTAAGACCCTTAGGGATCTATCTGCTGGTGGCTCTGAGGGTGTGTGTGACACTTGGCCTGGCTTTTCAGCCTTGTCACCTTTAGCCTGCTGTTCTCAAACGGTGTTAGGCTTAGTTATGGTAGTTCTCAGCTCACCTTTGGCAATTTCTGGGTCTTTAACATTAAAAAAAAGTAATTGAATTTAAAAGACTGAAGAGTCCATAGGTCAGTACTTTGTTTGCTCATGGGTTCACACTTGGAGAGCAGTGGTAGGTGAGGCTCTAAGTAGATCTGTGGCCATGCCTTCATGCAAACACTTGTTCTGATCCAGGAAACTTGATATTGAAAAACTCATCCAGCATGTAGGAGTATGTACAAGACTAACCCTTAGTGTCAGTAGTTCTATGCTATTCTGATTAAACAATGCACTGGAAATATGTATTATAAATGTGTTATCCCAACAGGGATGGGATCTGCTGTGCCCCAGTTTTAGGCTATGGATTTCAGCTTAGTGAGAGTTTTGTTCTATAATAGAGTTATGAAAACCCCCCAAACATTAACAGCAGCAAACATAAAAAAGCAAGTAGATATTTTTCCTGATTCAAGTCTGTTGTGAGGAATGTAAAGCTTGGGTTTTAGCTATCAATTATTAGAAAACATGGTTGAAAACTGCTGTGTTAAAACCTGTGTAACTTTCTTTCTTCACCTACTCCACAATTTATGAGCAAATGCCAGTTCCAACAGGCATGGGTCAAGGTAGGAAAATACTCTCTTGAAATGCATTTTTGCTGAAAATAGACATAAAGGAAAATAATGCCTTACTTGTTAGAGTCTGGAAAAGAGTAAAACTTTCTTACATTCACTCCCAGCCCTGTGCTCTGTTCTCTAGATGCAGGACTCAGTCTGGAGCACAAGATTAATCTCTAGCTTGTGTTTGTGACTTCTTCCCAGGAGGATCACTTTGTGAGAAAGCAGGGGTAGTAGTACACCAATAATCAGCTTTCAATAACTCCATACTTGAAGGAATGGGGAGAGGATATTCAGGGGAAATTTTACAAAAAATATTGCAAGATTGGTCTGCTTTTTAAAAATTATTTTTATTTTTTTTCCAGCCCTGTGTTCATAACTCATTTGCATTTCTCAGACTCTCCATAGCTTGTGAAGTGCCAGCCTCCCCTCTTTCAAGGACCAAATGTCTCACTGCAGCTCTGGTAAGAGCTTGGGGCTGGGAGCTGCAAACACTGGGGTCCAGTTTTCCCTTTTCAGGAAGTACAAGCAGAAAACCTCAACCAAAATAAGTCACTCGTCATCTCCTCCCCTGCCAAACACTTTGATATTACTGGAAGGATCAAAATTTCATATTTTATCCCTGGCTGTCACTGGTTTCCTATCTAATCCTGAACCAATCATCACAAAAACCCCTTCGCTTGTATCAGCCTGTTTTTTTCTGACAATACTTCTGAGATGTATGAGGATGCATTGATTTCATGCTGGTAAATTCCTTGGAGATTCCTGGATAGAATTCCCTATTTAAATCCCTGACTACACTTTTGTTCTAGAAGTTGTCAGCTCAGGAGCCCACAGACCCACTGCTCAGCTCTGCTCTACTCTTGGGATGAATCAGAAGCTGAATTTTTAAATGTTCTAAAAGCTCATTGTTTGCACAAGAAACAGTCCCCAGCATTGCTCCTCAATGGATTGTCAGGAAAATGACTGCACAGATTCTGAGTTATAAGTTCTGTCACAAAATACAGGCTGCTTAAATGGCATTTAAAAGCTAATAATGAATCCTGAGTGGTTGAAACAATTGTCTCACATCTTTGTTCTTTCTCTCCTTGTACAGCTGATGGAAATGTTGTCAGTGCTGCTCAAATGGTGAAGCTGCACACAAACACGGACATGGGACTGAAAAAGTGAGGAGGAAGCTTGAGGTTGTGATGGTTTCATTTGAAGTTTAAGCTCAGGTTTGCCCATGTGGCATTTCCACAGCTGAGACAAAAAAAATGGTCAGTGACATTTCAGAGCAGAGAATCCAGCCCTAAAGAATGTATCACGCATTTAACTGATAAGGTGAATCATAATGACGTTAAGTGGGATTGAAAGTACGTGGTTTTTCAAGGTAACCTGTTGGAGCTGAAAGCGACTAGTCAAGCCATAACTAATTATCATTATTCATTTATTAATCCCAGACTTACTGACATGCTTAAGTCTCCTAAAGTCTTGTGTGCATTCATTTGTGCAATTGCACAGAATGACTTAAACCCGGCAGTTGGCTTAGTTTGTGTTCTGGGAATGGCTTAACACTCAAAGACCTGGGAACAAGCACACCCTTGGTCCTGTTCCAAATTCTGCCTGTAAACCAGGTGCTCACCTGCAAGGAAAATGGGCTGCAACCCAGGGACTTGTAATTCTGTATTTGGGGTCACCAGCTCTCTGGGACCCACTTGTCCAAAAGAAATGCAACATAACAATTAACTCTTGCAGTAGATATCACTTTGGGGTTTTGAAAATCCTTTATCAGCTGCATATCTGAGGGGCTGTGTCCCAGGCTCATAAATGTCCCAAGCAATCTGTCAAGCCAAGTGCTGTAAACACGTAAGTAAAGCTGGTGCTGAACAGGTAGGAGCAAACAGAATTGCTCAAAATCATGATAAGGGCATCTTCAAAGCTTCTGGTGGTGCTTCCAGGGAACACTTTCCACTTGTCGGTGAGATAAGAGGAGGAATCACTGACAAGCTTTTAACTTGACTGAGCTCCAAAGTCTTGTTACCAGCGAGGTCAGGAAAAGCAGTTTTAACCTACATGGGAGGGAAGGAAATTCAGGTTAGAGATACAGAAGAAATTCTTTCCTGGGTGCCCAAATTCTTTGCCAGAGTGGTGAGGCCCTGGCACAGCGTTCCCAGAGAAGCTGTGGCTGCCCCATCCCTGGCAGTGTCCAAGGCCAGGGCTGAAGTGGATGGGGCATTGAGCAACTTGTTCCAGTAAGAGCTGTGCAGAAGCCTGGAATTAGGTGAGCTTGAAGGTCCCTTGCAACCCAAACCATTCTATGACTCTTTTCTTCTGTGATTTGATCTCCTTGTGCCCTCATGTCTCTTCCTCACAACCCTGAAGAAATGCTGCTGCAAACAGACTTTGTAGAGGGGTGGGCAGGATAGAAATGCTTCACTTGCTGCCTCTCTGAAAGGTTGCTGCTGAACCTGTAACTAGGAAAGGAGCTAAACCCATTATTTTCAGCAGCCTCACATTGATCCACATTGACCAGGTTTTTGTAAAGGCTGAGAAGATAATTTTTTCTTTCAGCAGTCAGAATACAGGGTAAGAAAATACAGGCAAAAAAGAAAAGTTGCAATCTTTTTTTTTTCTTTTTTTTTTCTTTGCTGAGAAGACAGGTCTTCTTTCCCTTCTGAGAAAATGAGATATTCACACAAAAGATGAGTAGGATTTGATAACGCCAACTATGGTTCTCAATTATATATTTTCTCTTCCCTCACAGGAATTGATAATGACATCTTTAATAAAATCCAGAAGAAAAACATTTGTGTGCACAAAGAGAAGGTGTACAGGGGCTCCTTGTGAGTATGGAAAGTTAATAAGAAATCTTTTTTAGATAGACACATTTCAATTTTTCATGCTGAAATGCTTCTGTTTGCAGTATTTTTAACTGTGCCTTTTTTTTTTTTTGACAATGTGTTTTACAGGGGGATTTAATTAGTGCTCATCCTTAAGATCCTTAAGTCATACATAATGACTTACTGTTATAATAATGCATATCTTGGCTCTCGATGACTTCAGATTATATTGGGTATGTTCACAGAATACCTTCACATGGATGTTTTGGTGACATTTCCAAAGTTTCACGTTTCCTCCTCTCTTCCCCTTAGCCTGCCAGTGACGTAAAGTTCCTATCCCAAGGATCTTCCCAGTACTGTCCTTTTTTTCTCTTAGTTAGCAGTGAATGTTGACATTCAGCATTCTGTGGCCTTATCAGCATCCTTAATACAGCTACATGATGCCTAAGACAAGAAAATTTCTCAAGCTAAGGTTTTGCAGAGCCCATATTTGGGTAATCTTGTAACATTTAATCAATTTATCTCTTTATTGCCACAAAGTCGTGGCAAGCTTTTCTCATTTGGGTGGATATTGGCTATGAGAATTTAATTTCTGTATCTCTTTCTCCTATTGCATCCAAGGAGCACTGTTACATTTCATTTTGGCAGAGGCACACACAAGCTGCTTTCCTTTGCTTCTCCCGAAATCAGCAGCCACCTTTATTAGATTGCCTTTGGGCATGTTTACAGTTTCTTCTCTCTTGGCTGCAGCCTTTGACAAAACATGCACAGAGCTATATTTGATACACATTTTGTGGGATCACACACCTAAGAGAAAAGTGTTTCAAAGGCTGTGTTGTTTTAGTTCTAAACTTATCTAATTATCTGAATCTGATATTTTTCTTGGTTTAGATGAAAGGAAAACAAAAACATTAGCGGCATAAGTTTCCTTTCTTCTCTGTTTTCAGCTGAGATCATTGATTAATTTTCTGATCTCAGCCAACTTCCCCTTAGATTTTTGATTGCACGGGCTGAGTAAAACTGTCCTGTTCAGCGTGTAGACAAACTTAGGGAAGGTTTATGCAATTTAGGAGTAGCTGTATACCTCTAACACTGTCTGCAGTAACCAATGTTGTTGTTGAGCTTGTTCTGGAACATTAGGACTTGTGCCTTCAAACATAACCTTTAAGTCAGGAGGCAAAATAAAGCATTGCCAAGTTTTTTTTCCTGCTCCTTTGAAATTGCTCAGGTGTCCAAGCAATAATCTCCCTGATGTGTAGTTCCTAGCTCCTGAACTGATGGGTCCTGATCCTCATTTTGTAGATCCACATGGGAGTCTTCATAGGTGTGAATTCTTGCTCTCCAGATCTTGTTGAAAGAATTGGAGTAATGGCTTTCATGTTTTCCCCACATTTTTATTCAGTGGTTAGAGAACAATCCTTTGCACTGTGACAAACCTTTCCCGCATGTCCATGACCACTTCTGTTTTGCAATGGCACAAGGTGGTTGCATCACCGAGTTTCGCTCCATGGTGTAAGATGGTGTCACTACGTCAGCGACGCTCATAGACAAGGTGTGATTTCGGACCAGAATGACATGTATGGAATGTAAGTATGTTCCATATGAACCAAGCTTGTCTTTCCCCATCTCCTTGCTGTGCACCTCCTGCAGTGATAGCACACTCATGGGATGTTGAACACGGCAGGTGGGAGTGGTGACTGGCTGAGCTGTCTGGGAAGGTGTGCGACCCAGCCTGCTCCAGAAACACCCTGGCACTGAAGGTGTTGTTGGGAAGTGTTTGCCTTTCCATACTGTGGAAAACTCATCAAGAAACGTGTGTGGGACCATGTTTCAGCTGCAGACACGCCAGGTAAGAACATCACCTCACCCAATCCTGCCTCAGTTTCCTTGCCTGGAACGCGGCTGCAGCCCTTGGCTCCCTTGTCAGGCACCTGGAGATGCTGCCAAAAAAAAGTGTTGGGAGATGCAGCCAAGAACAAGCGTTACGTGGCAGCAGTGCCGCTGTTGATTACATTTCCCCTGGCATGTCGTCATTTGCGAGGGCTTCCTTCCTAGCTCCACCCTCACCCAGGGCTCTCCAAGGCAGTGCTGCCGGTCCCCTGCCCTTTACCACCACCATCCGCGACCTCCCTGGGGTGTTGGGTTCGGTGGGAGAGGCGGTGCGAGTTTGATGCTTTGGTCTTGGTGTGGAGCGGGCGGGCAGGATGCAGGTCCGGGAGGGGATGGTGACGCTCCGAGCGACAGGATCCGCAGG
>VXBB01014213.1:50772-100696 GCA_013399915.1 Illadopsis cleaveri | reverse complement strand
TTTTTTTTTTTTAGCACAAGATTTGCAAAGCAAAACCTGTATTTTTTCACTGAAGACAATTTCTTTGACAGGTTCTTCATTTATTGGGCACTAGAAATACTATGACCTTACATATTAACAATTATCTAGTGGGTACTTGTTTAACTGTTTGGCACTGAATTTGAAAATGTTATGGCTTTTGGTAGTGCTTGAGACCATTAATTTAAAGTGTTGCAACATTTTAGAAGATAATTACATTTTGTGAAAGGAGCCAAGACTGAAATCAGTTTGTCCGGGGTTTTTTTTAATGAATGAATAATTTAAGCCTCCAAATCAAGTCCATGCTACATGCAGAGCCATACGCTTATTAGACGTGCTGAATTCCCATGAAAGATCCATCTAGGATCTGTTAATGGCATTGAAAGCATGTAGATATGGAGATGCTTTTTTATTTACAGTTCAAGTTAATTTTTGAAACTAAGCTCATTAATTTTTGCAGTGCTAAGAACTCAGTGTGTTGTTGCAGCAAAGATATTAAAATATCAGATTTTGGCAATAAGGTATTATTCTCATGAGACAGTGGGAGTGTAGCTAAATACTGTTATTTGCTTTACAAGATCATAATTACACCTACCAGAGTTTTGATCCTGAAACATCATTAAAAGCTGATCTTGAACCATGAAGGTCTAAAAACTGAATATTTTGTAGGAAAAATAGAAAACAAAAACAACTGCAAATTGCTTTTTCCATGAAATATGAAACATGTCATAGGAACTCCTGAAAAGGGACTATAGAGTATTATTTAAGTAACATTCAATTAAAAGTTCCCCTTGTAAACCTATGTATGAATAACTGTGCTGTTCATGGAAGTCCCAATACTTTTTAAGAGTATATAAACTGAACTCTGGAAGCAATAGTTGACTTCAGGACTTCATGCCTTCACAATAAAGAGCTTCTTGCATCCAAGCAATGGAGTCCCGTCTCTTCAATCGCTGACAAGTAAGTAATAGCACTGTGCAAGGGGACCTCAAAAAATAATGAGTCCACTCTAATCTCCTGTGGATACAGAAGAAAAGAGAATAAGCTGCTAAATACTTCAAGCCAGGCCCCATTGACATGTCGGATATCGGACAGGTGGGATGTATTTATTTAGAAATACATTCTTATTGTAAGATTAAAGTTATTCCTCTCTGTATATCTGTGAGTGAAAGACTTCAGACTCCACAAAAACCAAACCAAAACTGCAACTTTCAGCTGTAAAAATGTGGGAGTCATAAAAAAAAGCAGAAGAAAGGAAAGACTCTCACAATAGGATTTTCTGTTTTGTCACAGTGACTCAAGGGATTTTTTCCTGAAAAGGACCACTGTGTATTTTGATACTACATAAAGATTTGGTTGCAAAGAACCCCAGTGATGCTGGTGCTGTTGGTGATGCCAATTTGTTGCCTAGTTGTGACAATCCACCCAGAAATGTGAGGGAACTCCCAGGGTGGCCCAGAAGTTGCAGCCATTCGGGCTGATCTTGGCTTGGGAGGCATTAGTAGAGTGAGGGGAGGGAGGATCTGTCCATTTTTGAGATTTCTCTATGCTTTTATGGTGAATTATAAATGAGCTGTAAGGAAGAAAGGGCTGGAATATTATTTTAGTGCTCTTGTACATTGCAACCCCAGCTATGGGTCAAGGGGCACAGGGACAGAGAATGGTTCTGCCTGCTTATAATTGCTGAGATTGCTTTAAGTCTTTTATCTTTTTGCTTGCCTTTTAATCTTTCCCTGTTCCACCCCATTAAATCCTGTTTAAAGCCATTTAACTTCCCGCTTGGAAGGGAAGCAGCACTGCTTGTCCTTGCCTAATTCCCACCAGGGCTTCTGGGTGAGTACCTGAGCTATTACTGTTAACTTTCATTTGTTACCTCTGGGAAGGATCCTAGGTGCTGGGAATGTGGGCTGGGAAGAGGATTACTGCGTGCATCATGTCCTTATATGATATCTTTCACTGGAATCCCTTAAGTGCAGCTGCAGGGTGGGGTCTGGGTGGGAGATCCAGGCCAGAGCATGTGATCTACCACCCGTTGCATACCAAGGGTTTGGGGACCTGTAGTACAACAGGATGAGGGACACCCAGAGCCAGGGCAGGAGAGTAAAAAGAACCAAAGGAAGTTACATTCACTGAAATGTCCAGGTCCAGATGTGGTCTGGATGAGCAGTTGGTGATGGTGAGCTGCGTGAGAAAGCTGTGTTCCTGTGTTCTGAATTATTTAACTGTGCATAAATGTTTTTTAAGGTATTGCATGACATCACTCATCCAGTGTTTTAGTTGAGAATTGAGTGAAGAGCTGATACACAATTAGCTGGCAGTGCTCAGTCCATCAGCTGGAACAGGCCAGGCTGGCTGTGCTGGTGTCCAGTCCTCAGTGCCTGCAAACGGAATAGGTGTGGGAGTATCCCATGCCTGGGCTATAAGTGGAAGTGCGTGTCTGTGTGCAAATGTGCAGTGGCTATGAGTCCCTGCTGTGGGTGTGTATCACTGCTTGGTCTGCACTGGCACCTGCAGGGCCTGGTGGGAGTGGTGGTGCCACAGCACTGCCCTTTTAGAGAGATGGGGTACAAGTAAACTCTCCCCTCTGTGGGTTATCATTCATTCATCTTTGACTTTCATGAGAGGAAAAACCACTTCCTTGTGATTGTTCAGCCTGGAGAAGAGAAGCTTTGGAGTAACTTGATTGCAGCCTTCCAGTGCCTGAAGGAGCAACAGGAAAGACAGAGAGAGACAATTGACAAGGGAGGGAGGGACAGTACACAGGGAATGCCTCCTGCTGCCAGAGGACAGGGTTAGATGGCATATGGGGAAGGAATTGTTCCCTGGGAGGTTGGGGAGGCCCTGGCACAGGGTGTCCAGGGAAGCTGTGGCTGCTCCTGTATCCCTGGCCAGATTGGACACTGGGGCTTGCAGCAGCCTGGAATAAAGGAAGGTGTGCCTGCCATGGCCCATCCAGACTGGATGATATTTAAGGTCCATTCCAACACAACCCATTCTATGATTCTATGGTCTTAAACCACTGCTTAATACTTGTTGGAGTCCAAGAGAGTTGCCAACCTGACTGGTGTTGCAGGGCTCAGATACACAGGCAAAGGTGAATTTGTGCAAGAGTTCAAATTCAAGTGCACTGAATGCCAGAGAAATATGTTACCTTACACAGGACTTTTAGCTGGTAAATGCTTACTAAATTTCTTCTCTCTAATTGAGATTGCCTGTATATTCTCTTGGTGGTCTATTATTACATTATCAGAAAAATGTCTCTTGCATATTAGTGCATGAGTGGCACTTGTGGTAGTAATTACTTGTGGTTTCAAGGGCAAAGTCACATGTGTTTAGTGTCTCTGTACTTGGTGGTAGTTTCATCCACTAAAGTTCAACAACTTTTTTCACTCAGGGGAATAGCTAAAAACTCCATCTCTGTGGCAGAATTCTCTGGAGTCGTTAAATCAGTATGGTGACATGTACCAGTAACACCAATTTTGGGTGTGGTAAGTGGACTGATGAGAGTATTAAAACATATCAGCAAGGTAAAGAAACCTGTCTTAAAAGCCTCTGCCAGGTTTTCATTATGAAGAATTTAATCTATTTTATGTTGAAAAGGCAAAAGTATATTTCAGAGCTTTCTGTAAGCTGGAAGCCAATTCATCCTGTGTGGAATCCACTGGCAGTTTTTATCTTTTTATTACTATCATTTTGGTTTAGTATACTGCAGTATTATTTTTATTAAGGAAGGAAGGCTTCATGATAATATAGTCACTAGAACAACCTGTGGCTTTGGGCTGTTCTGGCCAGAATATTTAGGTAACAGATAGGGATCAATGGGAACATTGGATTCCTATGTGCCAATATACTGCAGGAATTGTCTGGAAAGTGACTAATTCTTTGCTCTCCACATCTATCCTCACATGATGACAGCACCCATTGTGAATCCTGATCTCTCTGCCTTCTATAGGCATAAAGGACTTGTGCTGCTCACCCAGTGCAGGTGGCTGGAAACGCCAGTAACACAAATAAATCTCTAGCCAGTTATTGTAGTTTTCATCTTTTAATGTGGATCTTTCAGGGCTTTTTTGTGTGGCCCAGCTTGTTCAGGTCAATGAGAATCATTAACTGATCTTCCTAAAAATTACTTTTTTCTTTGTCTTCCAAGTACAAGCAAAATCCATCAGTTCACGTGTAACTAACCAAGTAATATAACTAGTTTTAATGAGCCATTTATATGGTGTGGGAGAAAATTTTCAGTTTAGATCCTTTCAGTGAAGAATGTAGGTTGAAGTAAGATAAATTATTTTAACTAAATCACATTAACCATTTTAAGTACTTCCAGGCTTTACAAAAACCAGTGGTTTCAGAAATGAATCAGTATTTCTTGAAATAGGATTACTTTAGGAACTCAAAAGACAGGAATGTAGCCTCCATTCTTAGAGATCATTTTACTTAATTGAACACACTGGTTTCTTGACAATTAAGAGTGGTATCTCTGCCTTATTTTAAACATTTCAAGATGGTCATGAAAAATACTTGGCCTCTGAAGTTATGGTGAGAGACCTCTAGCAGTCAGGATAAGGTTTTCCCATATGACCCCCCTTTTAGGCATCTTCATGAACGTCCAGAAATTAAAAGCATTTTTTGGTACCCTGCACTCTGAGGTGCATCCCTGATGTAGTTCATCTGTGTCAGAGCCTGGTGATGTGCAGGTGGAAAACACTGTGGAGCTCTGGGCGCAGCCTATGTGCTCTGATGGGTCTTGGGTGAAGGTAGAACCCTGTGTGCTCTTTTTCAGAGCTGAACTGCTGCAGTGCTTCTGTTGCTGTCAGTGTTCAGCTGTGAGCACTTCCTCAGGCACAGACAGTTGATATTTCCCACAGCTTTCCCCTTCTCAGTGGAATTTATTAGTACAAGATATCTTACACTGTCTTTGTTCATGATCATACAGTGGCTCACGAGGACAATGCAAAGGAAACTTCCATCTTTGTCACTTGTTTTTTGAGAACTGTCTCTTGACATGCCTTGTGCTTCCTCACCTGCATCAGGCTGCAGTTCTGCACACTTCCTGTGTAACCCAAAGGTGCAAATCTGATAAAATCAGTGATGTATCTGTGATTTAGGGATGATGCAGTTCTCAGCATCAATTCACAATATGTTACCAAGGAAAGGATTCACACACTGGTTCCTAAGCAAACTGGTCTTGCAGCATAAACAGATTTAAGTCTGTGCATGACAAAACCAGCACCTTGTACCTAGTTAGAAAGTTTGGATTTTTGTATTATCACTCAGCATATTTCTTAAGTTCATAACTAAAATATTGTCTGCTTACTCACATCTGTATTCTTGCATATATCTTCCATAAGATAACCCTCACTGGTGACAGCTTCTACACACAAATGATTTCCAATGAATTTATCTAGAATCATGGTAAATTTTCCAATAAAGGATAATAGGTTAGTTGTCTTTAATTTCAAGTGATGAATTAGCTGATCTGTTCATTAAGTGAGATGGAGGTTATTTTTTTTTTTCATCCTTTTTTATAGCACTTCTACAGAACATGAAACACTGGGTCTTGGTTTTCTTCCAGACCCAAAGAGTGTTTCTTTCACAGCATTTTGGGATTGCAGTGGACAAAGTTCATCGGTTCTTGCCCAGAAAATACCCAGGAGACCTCAAAAGGCAGATTTTTTTGCTACGCAAGTAGAAAACTGAGTCCTTATATCAGTTTCTTCGACCACATAATCTTTTCATAATTGCTTTTCTGTGACTGTTGAACACAGTAATGCCAATTTAATTGCATAATATGAATAATCAGCATTTCTAGAAAACCTTCCCCATGACCCATGTACCTCTTATTTGCTATTAAAATGAGTTTATTGCTAGTTTATTTTTCACTGCCTATCAAGCAGATGTTTCTCCCTCTCTGAGGGATTTTTCAGATTTTCCCAGTGACTCTGGCTTGGTGATTTGCCAGATTTTTTTTTTTCCTCTGCTGCATTTCAATAAAAGTACTGGAGATATTGAGGAGCTTGCAGAAACAACAGGAGCACAGATAATCTTGCTGAAAGGTGCACCCAAGAGGAAAACACGAGGAAACCTTGAGCAGAATATTGCACATTCACAAGTGTTTTCTGCACTAATGTGCATTTCCATCAGCATCTTCCACTGGCCCTGCATGAGGTTATCTCAGTTGTTTCCTACTCAGTTCAGATGTTTTTCAATCTGAATTAATGATTCAGAAAAAACAGTCATTAGCTGGGCCAAAAATCCATTCATTAATATTCAGCACTCAAAGCCATCCCCATTGGATGAAGAGCAGAGACAGAAGGAGAAAAAGGTAATCCATATGGAGAATATTAAAAAGAAAATGTTTGTAAATATTGAAAAACCAAATACCACTACCTCAATTTTAGTGGATTTTCCCAAAGATTCTAACACTTGGTAATGAAATAGTAACTAATTGCTGTTTGGTTAAGGAATCTTATTGATAACAAACAAAAGTTGATGCAAGTTGGGGTTTTTTTTTTGGAGGTTTGGATTTTGTTTGAGGTGTTTGGTTGGTTGGCTGATTTTGGTTGTTTAATACTGTTATTTTTTCTAATGTAACCTTTAAAAAGAGATAAATAAAATTTTTAGGAAGTTTGAAACAGAACTGCTGATGGACAGCCCTGGTTTGCTGCCATGTCCTGAGTGACTGTACAGTAAGAAAAGCGGCTGCTGAGTCTTGTGTCTTACAAGCCTTGGTTAAGTGGCAAGGAAAGGTTTAGAAGAAAAACCTTTGCTTTTGATTAGTTTTAATTCAGTTTTGCATTTCCCAGAGGTGTATCTGAAGTGGGGACAAATTAAATCACCTCTGCTGGGAACAATTTGTTTGCTAAATAGGGTGTTATAACCTGGTGACAAAATAAAGATTGGGCTGAATTGCAGGGTTCTGTTTTAATAAAGAACAAATGTGGACAGTCACTTGAGAGAGGGAGCTGCTGACAAGCTGACCACTCAGTTACTTGTGGACTATGACTTTTAACTAGCTGAATAAAAAACAATTATCAAACTGACAGGAAAGTACTGGGAATTATCCATCCCTAATAATAAAATAATTTAAAATGATGAAGCAGTGCCGACCTGAAAATACACATAATGAGCACATTAGGTATGATCACTGTCAAATAGAGGGAAAAAAGTGTAAGAAATCTGAAAATTATATTTGATGGATTAATGACATACTATAAACTATGGGTTTCTGACAAAGACATATATTTATTGTTTGTATTGATGATTGTTTCTTTTAAACCAAAGGAAAAAAATCATGGAGTCCGGTGTCTTTACAAATAATTAATTTGATTTTCATTTCTGTCTCATAGAAGTTGCTCTATACAAATGTTGTAGGACATTTCATCAGTAGGTAGAACAGCTTCATACCTGCCTGCTTCCGAGAAACTCCTGAAAGCTTTAAATGTGAAAGATATTACCTGTATTAAGGCCTATACTATGTATTAATCAAACCCTTTCCTAGCAAGGTTCCAGGTGTTAGGTGTGGGAAGGATTAAAACAGGTACTGTGGTTCCTTTTTTAATGACAATTCAGATGCTTGGGTGCTTCACTTTTATCAATTTCACCACCATTACCCTGCTTAATCACAAACCCTGGTTTTAATCAGTGCACTAAAGCTGTTTTCCCCACTCTTTGGTGCGTCCAAAGACCATCCAGAGGAACAAAACTTGGATCTGAGAAGCAAATGGCACTATTCCATTTAAACCCTTGCCAAACATACTTTTGTTCAGATTAGGCTGAAAAAAACAAATCTGTGATGCCTTCAAAATTCGAGCCTAATCTCTTTAAAGCTTTGAATTACATTCCCTATACATGGTGGGGGATAATGTCAAAAAACTTCACTCTAACCAAGCTACATGTCATCAATTTAAATCTAATCTCACAACTATATTACAGGTCAAATATAATTAGAGTATTTTTTTCAGGCTTTTTTGAAAAGATTTTGTAACAATCTGAAATATTAAAGGCCAGAGAAGACAGAGCACTTCTGGAAGTGTGGTGGCATAAAAACTGGGAATGACAGGAGTGTTTTGGGCTGCTCTATGGACTTTTACAACACAATTCAGTCAACAGTGAAACATATATTTGTGGATTTCCTATGGCAGCAGTGGCATCTATTATCGTGTGATGCATACACACCTTGGCAGAAGTATGCAATATAGGTGACAAAGAGCTGGCAGAATGAAATTGGAATGAAATTTCCTTTGAGAGCTCTGTGTGGATGCTTGAGCAGGGTTTCTGTGTAGGAATGCACCCCACACCATGCAGGTGTTTCCATACAGGGAAAGGTTTAAGACTCACCCCTTGCTGTTCTAATAAGGTAAAGGACTCAGAAACTTCTTTGCTCTCCTGGCAGTAATTGGCTTAATGCCAATACAAAACCACTGATAGGTCTCTTTACTTGTTCCTCAGAAAGGTAGCTGTTCTCTATCGGGTTGTTTGCCAAAAAAACCCACCTAAATTGTCCAATACTTAAGGAAGAGCACGAGGCTTCTCAGCGCATTTTTGGGATGTTCTAGCAGGTGTGTGGGACCTGTCCCTACACTGTGAACTGCTTTGTTCTTTTGTTTTGTATTATTTTCTTCTTTTATTAAAACCTGTCTTGGTTTAGATAGACAGGTATTTGCCAGGGAAGACTCCCTTGGAATGTAAGCCCCCCTCTCCCCCTTTCCAAATTATTATAAATTTGCAATTAAAAGCCTGTCAGACAAAGGTTTTGGGAATAGGTATAGCAGTCCTTTACTAGGGATATTAAAAATACAAATATTGTAGTACAAAAGAATAAGCAAACCAATAAACAAGAAATTGTAGAAAAACCCTGACACCTTGTTGGTTGGATGTTGGAAACAATCCAAAAGTAAGCCCTCCTGGAGTGGCAGATGTGGTCCTATTGGAAGCAGAGGTGAGCCTGTGGAGCCACGGGTCCAAGAGATGGGTCCGGTCTTCCTTTGGGAGTCCCGTGGCAACACTGGAGTGCCTGGTGACCCTTGTGGCTCCTTCTTATCTAGGTGGAAATGGTTTGGCTCCTCCTCCCTGGGTGGAGCATCTCACAATAGGATGATGAATTGTATCATGTCATTGGTGAATTTTAATGGCCCTATTAACAGAAGATATCTTCTTGGAGGTAGTGGAAGAGTGAGCAGAGATAAGAAACAATGCCCCACCTGGTTTTAACAGATGGCTTGTTATCAGAAAGGCAGTCACCGCCTCTCTCCTGGAGTTACAACAGATAAAGAAAAAACACCTCCCAAACAGGTTTGAACAGATGGAATAGAATAAATTTTTTTTGGTTATAAACCCCTTTTTGCTTTTTCAAGACACACTAGACCATGCCATCTTGCTAGGTATTTAAGCCATTTTCTCTGAGGTACTGGACACCCTCAGAGGGATTGAACCCTCACAGAGCTAAATACATCATTTATTTCCCATATCTCTCCTAACAGGGGTGATTCCCATATCCTGGCAGATGATTAGGGATGGATTTTTAGCCTAAGCTGCCTCTCATTTTATTCACATGACTTCTCTGATATCCTGGAAGTTTGCAACTGAAATGAACTATGAGAGAAGTTTTACAGACTTATCCATGTTTTAGGCCTTAGCAGGGAGGAGATAGACCTTCCACTTTGCTGTGTGCTATCCAGGTTTCCTGAGCACGCACACTCTTAGCATTGTAATCATGGAATCCTGGAGTGGACTGGGCTGGAAGGGGTCTTAAATACAATTTATTTCCACCTCTCCTTGTATTTATTAATATTCAATTAATACTCATATTATTTTTGGTCACAATGTAACCCTATCCAAATACCTACCCAAAAACCACAGAAGTCAAGTCACTACTCCCAGATCATCTACACAAAGTCTGAAAATAAGGATAGCCAGCAGGATGTCTTTTACTTTAAGCTGCTTTGCAATCAATTTAAATAGAAGGTTAAAAAAAAAGTATGGAAACATTTTAGAGACCCATCGTAGTGCCATGAATGGGCATAAATTTAACAAATGTGGCTCAGCGTATTCTACAAAAGAATAGATTCTTTATCTTCAGATTTCTCTATCCCTCATTAATACAGATTTCTACATATCTGATTTCTACAGATTTTCTTCATATCTGAGCCAGCTATTTCTAAGATAAGCCAAATAAAATTAGATTTCTGCTATGGAGGATTTAATTCCCTAACTGCAAATGTAAATGTTGCCGGATGTACTGCTCCCCTGTTAAATCATTAGAAAACACAATTAATAAAAGGTTGGATATCTGGTGGTTTGGGTTGCTTCCAGAAGGACAGTGAGAGATGAAGAGAAGGCAGCTACAATGCCAGCACCAATATGAATTTGGGGGTATTTTTGTAGGGAGCTGGAAAATAAGGCTTCAACTCTGTTGTGTTATCACACGCACAGAAGTGGAAAAGTGACATAAAGAGATTCAAAGACAGAGAAGGACAAGAGGGCAAGTGATTTCTATCTTTGTGATGAATATGATGTCATATGTGATAGGAGAAAAAAACTTCTGTTGATCACTCTTCTCTGCTCACAAACCTTGGGTCAGTCCTAAAGGCTATTTGAAATTGTCTCCTGGCTGCAACAACTGTTTGGCAACATCCCACTTACAGCGCCACAGAGACCTTGCTATGCTGCTAAAATGAAACTCTGGAATTCTCCAACATGATCTGTTAGTATTATATGCAAGAGCAATACACAAGTGACAACTACTTTCAGAACTCCTACAGTATTTTGATTTTTTTTCCCTCTGGCAGGGTTAATGTTTTTTCCCTAAAGTTTTCAGAATGAATCAGTTTAAATCTCAAATGATTAAGAAATTTTGCGGAAGAAAACACTGATCAAAATCTGTAATATATTGAAATACAGAATATTTTAAATCATCAAGAAGAAATTAGAATTGTATGAGTGTGATGTGTGAAGTCCACTCTACCTAATTCTTGTTCTCTTCAATCCTAAGGAGTCAGTTTGAAGGTGCTGAGGATACTCAGGAGAACTCAAACTTATATATTGCAACCCTTCAGGAGTGGGATTAGATTAACTCCTCCTCTTGCAGAAGCCCATATCACTCTTTTCTCTTTGACTGAGACAGAGAGTTCTTACACTCTTTTTTCATGAAGTGTTCATGAGAATTTGGCATGCAGTGGGAGGGGAACAAGATAAGAATTGGCTTTAATCCAGTATAATATAACTCACTGTGATATGGGGCTAAATGTTCACATTCCAAGAGAAGGGTGAACAAAGTAATGGGTTCTGTATCTGATCCAATGTTAGTTCTTATTTCAAAGTGGGGACTGTGTTGGTTCACATCAGAGAATTCTGAAAAAAATACACAACATAATTTGAGGAGTAAACATGAGAATTACTTCTCAAATAATCAACACAGGGAGAAGTGCCAGGGCAACATGATTGTGTTTGACTCCAGTAAAAACTGATCCTTTCTATTGTCTAGATTTTAAAAACATCAATATTAGCAAATAATTGAAAAAATTAATCAGGAACCACCACAAAATTAAGAGAGGTGATGGCCATAGTGAAAAAATACAATATGATGACAAATGTAACTGTAGTTGCTGAAGCACCCTGAATGTTTCATGGACATTAAATTCCTCCTGGCTGCACCCTTGCCAAACCAAAACATTAAAAAAGGAGGAAAAATATAGAAAAGTGTGGTGATGCAATCCCTACACCTCCAGCAGGGGCTTCCAAATAGGGAAAGAGTCTCAGTTTACCATCAGACATTTTAGGGAGTTAGCTGGAAAGTTCTGTGGATTTCTCATTGTAATTGGCCTGGAGCCAGCACAGAAGTGTGGATTGGACTCTGGGAATGTAACTCAAAGACTGTTGTTACTCTCATTGGGCCAAGGGCCAAAAAGCCCACCTAAGCTGTTAAGTACTAAAGAGGGAGAACAAAGAAACTCCAGGCTTTTCGAGGTGTTGTAGCAAGTAGGAGACTTGTCTCTGTGCTGTGCTTGGCTTTGCTTTTGTTTTTTGTATTATTTTCCTTCTTTATTAAAACCTTTTTGATTTTTCAAAGCATACTCGATAATGTTGTCTTGCTAATTAATATTAGCCACGTTTCTGCCAGGCTTGCCATCAGAAGTGTGGATCAAACCCATAGAAAAGCAATGCTGGGAGAAGAGGTTATTTCTGGTAAGCAGTGCCCAGACAGCTGCCTTGGAGTGAAAACAAGCAAATGAAGTTTAAGGCTTTTATCCACAAGTGAAGGAAAAAATCTGAAGAGAACTTGGTTTGTCACACTGTGGTAATTAATAGTAACAGTAAGATTTTCTCTAAGCATGATTCAGGAAAATATTTCTGAATGTCTTTCTAACTGTGCCTCTAAATGATGACCTCTAAATATCACTTCCATTATCGTTATTATATTCGTGACAGCTGAAATAATGATATGACTCCAAATTGTCTTGGAGGGCATACAGCAATATTTATTAAAAGGCACATCCTTTTTATACACTCTTCCAACACAACTGGACATGATTGATTGTTGTAGTGTGAATTTTTGGTTTTCTCTGTTTAATGCTTCATTTATTTAGAAGTTTTTATGTAATAGTTTGTCTCATGTACCTCCCCCCCTTTTACTCCTGTTTGCCTTGCACCTGCTGTCCCCAAATGCCTTTGTTTTGTCTCAACACCTGCCATGTGTCCATCTTCTTTTGAGTAACTCCCTGACCCTGCTGGTCACTGTAAAGCCACTCCCTGAATTCTTTTCATTGGTCTGTAACCAAAACCCTCCCTGTGTACCTCCTTCCTATAAAAGCTGTAATTTCCCACGTGTTCCTGTCTTCATGAGGCTGGAGCCGTGGGGTGAATAAACTCTGCTGATTTCCCCCTCTTGAAGTCCCACCTTTCTTCTCCCTGCCTTCGCCGTGCCTAGCACCCGGTCGGCAAGACCCTCACACTGTGTTGCCGTGGTGCCCAGGGCTGCCCGCAGCCGTGCGACACAAGACGACCACCGAAACAATTGGTCATTCAAGCCAACACCTCTTTGCAAACATCCTTGCAAGCAAACAAGTTCAAAAAGCAGCAGGTGCAGAGATCAGAAGTTGTTTAGAATGTCTTCTCCCGGCTCCTGCAGAGCAATGACTGGGTAAGTCTATCTGATTTTCTCTTCTGGCCAGTTTTCAGCATCCACAATTCCCCCTTTTTGTTTTCAGGGCAGAAGGCAGTGTTTGTAATCTCCTGCAGGGGCCTTCAGGAAAGAGAACAAACACAGTACAAGAGGTCCTTTTAGTAACTTACTGGTTACAAGATAGAACCTCAATCGGACACTGACTTAGAATGATCAGGGAGATTCTCTAGCACATGCCATCGAATTCTTCATGCACAAAGATCAAGTCTTGCTGTTCATTCTTGCAAGGAATCAGACTAATTCTCATACAGTAAAGAAAACATCACTGCTTGTCGCAATAGGACATGAAATAAAGATGCTTGACTCCAGTCAGCAGGCAGTAGAAATCAGAAGGTTTATTTACAATTCATTCAGCCCTTTTATAACATGCTGTGTTAAGAAGATATGTTATTGGTCCACAGGACTGAGACCTCTTTTATTGGCTAAGTAACAGAAATAGCAAAAAACACCTGTTGTTATGAGAAAGGAATATTGTTTACACAAGGTTGTTTTGGGAAAAAGAAAAACTGTTGAAAAGTTTCCCTTGGGAAGAGCTAGCAATTCTCAAACTCAGAAAATATTGGGTCCAAAACTGCTCTAGAAACAAAGGAAAAGGTAGAATGCTCAGTCTCTACTTGTAGAGAGACCATTCGATTGATGACAGGCATCCTGATCNGAATAAACTCTGCTGATTTCCCCCTCTTGAAGTCCCACCTTTCTTCTCCCTGCCTTCGCCGTGCCTAGCTCCCGGTCGGCAAGAACCTCACACTGTGTTGCCGTGGTGCCCAGGGCTGCCCGCAGCCGTGCGACACAAGACGACCACCGAAACAATTGGTCATTCAAGCCAACACCTCTTTGCAAACATCCTTGCAAGCAAACAAGTTCAAAAAGCAGCAGGTGCAGAGATCAGAAGTTGTTTAGAATGTCTTCTCCCGGCTCCTGCAGAGCAATGACTGGGTAAGTCTATCTGATTTTCTCTTCTGGCCAGTTTTCAGCATCCACAATTCCCCCTTTTTGTTTTCAGGGCAGAAGGCAGTGTTTGTAATCTCCTGCAGGGGCCTTCAGGAAAGAGAACAAACACAGTACAAGAGGTCCTTTTAGTAACTTACTGGTTACAAGATAGAACCTCAATCGGACACTGACTTAGAATGATCAGGGAGATTCTCTAGCACATGCCATCGAATTCTTCATGCACAAAGATCAAGTCTTGCTGTTCATTCTTGCAAGGAATCAGACTAATTCTCATACAGTAAAGAAAACATCACTGCTTGTCGCAATAGGACATGAAATAAAGATGCTTGACTCCAGTCAGCAGGCAGTAGAAATCAGAAGGTTTATTTACAATTCATTCAGCCCTTTTATAACATGCTGTGTTAAGAAGATATGTTATTGGTCCACAGGACTGAGGCCTCTTTTATTGGCTAAGTAACAGAACTAGCAAAAAACACCTGTTGTTATGAGAAAGGAATATTGTTTGCACAAGGTTGTTTTGGGAAAAAGAAAAACTGTTGAGAAGTTTCCCTTGGGAAGAGCTAGCAATTCTCAAACTCAGAAAATATTGGGTCCAAAACTGCTCTAGAAACAAAGGAAAAGGTAGAATGCTCAGTCTCTACTTGTAGAGAGACCATTCGATTGATGACAGGCATCCTGATCATCATTCAAAGGTTACCTGTTGGCCACATTCTGCTTTTGGTGTCGCAAATCAGGGCGGACACATCTTGCNATCTATTCTGCTTTTGGTGTCGCAAATCAGGGCGGACACATCTTGCAGGTGTCCACTGTACCCCAGTGTCTGTGGAAATGCATGCATATGCACAACCCCAAGTGATAAGCTCACACAAGCCTTCCCACTCAGAGTGGTTAGATCACCTACTCAGACCTTCACTCGAGGCAGGTGCATCTCACCTGAAGATTGCAATGAAGGAAAGGAATTTAAAATGACAGAATTATTTGAGTTTTGCGGGACTGTAAGGGGATCAATTATATATAGAACTTTTTCCAACTGACTGTGTGGGGTTTCTGCAGGCATTCATCTTTTTTGTTTTAACAGAACATGCTTTAGGAGGCCATGAGTGCATTCAACACTGGCTTGACCAGTTGGAGAATGCGGAATGCCAAATTTGTGTGATACTCCCCATAAACATGAAACTGTCATGTCTTCTGCGAGATGTAGGAGGAACCATTATCAGTTTTCACAGAAGAAGGTATACCTAAAATTACAAAAGCTAGCTTCCAATGGGCAATAGCATCATGAACCTTTTCTCCAGTATGAGCAGATGCCCACATAGCAGAGGAGAAGGTGTTACTAAACACATGCAAATATTTAAATCGACCAAATTCAGCAATAAGAGTGACATCTGTTTGCTAAAGCTGCAAAGCTTTTAGGCCTCTTGGGTTTACCCCCACTGGTAAAGGTGAAGCAAATCCATGACAGTCAGCTCAAGAACTGACAATGTCACGAGCCTCAGTTTAACTGAAACTGCTTCTGCAGAGTATGTGCACTTTGATGGAAAAGATCATGTGATGCTTTGGCCTGTACAATTTTGTCAGGCTGAGGTGCTACCCACACAGAGTTAGCGAGCCTGTCAACCCTGGCATTACCTTCTGTCATGAAACCTGGTAAATTAGTATTACTCCAAATGTGCAGGTTGCAATATAGATGAACTTGGGCCTGAATTGCACACCACAAAGTTCTCAATAACTGAAATAAAACTGCATTATCGACCTCTTTTAGAAGTGAGCAATCCAAACAGGTTATGTCTGCTATATAAGCAGAATAGGTGACCCAATTTTAGGGGTATCTGAGGAAATAGCTGGAATGCAATGGCAACAGCCCTCAAATCAACCAGTTTGGCTGAGCCTGACTCGTGGTCTTCTAGCACTTGCCGCTCAGATTCCTCCTTTCAAGTAACAATGGCTTTCCCTGTTTTTCCTGAACCATCAGTGAAGATGGCAGGTCTCTGCACCAGCACCCGACTATGTTCAGCTGCAAAGACATGTTGGTTGATTTCACCAATTTCAATAATTTATGACTGGGCAGCTGATAAGCAGTCTGCCGTGAAAATTTTTGCAGTGCACTTTGTAAAGGAGCACTGTTAACAAAACTCCATTTACAGTGTTCCTGCTGTACTGGAAGAGTAATTCTTGCAGGATCCACTGCCATCAATTGCGAACACCATTGACGGCATTTGATTATCAAAAGAGCGATTAATTCAAACAACATGAGTGGGTGCTGCTTTTTTTGGTTGATGGGACAAAAGACCCCCTCCAAGGTGTGCAAAGGATCAGACCATTGTTCACTCCATTGGCCAGTGATACCTGTAGGATGTAAATCTGGATTACAGTTACATGTTTAATACTATACAAATGTGTCAGTGACTTACTTGGCCACCTAATAACTAAATTCATTCAGTATAATTAAAGCTTGACCTACAATCACCTCAGGTGCTAAAATGAATTCAGAAATAATAGAACCAGATTCCCAAAGATCTGCATGATCCCAATCACCACAAATTAAAACCTCACCCCTTGGTAACTGCAAAGGCACACCAAAGGCATGTGAGATATTACATGAGGAACAATTACACCCTTTAAGGAGAATTAAGATAAATAATTCTTGCTTTAAAGTCCAAATAACTGGAACTCAGGAAAAGTCTATCAGCTGAAGATGTTGATCTTTGACATCACTGGATGTCTTCTTGAATCCTGAAACAAGGAACAACTGAAGAAGATCAGTAGAAACACAATACTATGATATTAAAATAGGGCTTTGTTGTCAAATTGTCCCTGTAGTTTCCAGACATGACTGTCCTGGCAGTCCTCCTTCTGACCTTGTTCTGGCCTCAAAGGCTGTACAATAATTTTCTTTTTCACTGGGCCTCATTCTTCAGAGGTGATTGGTGTCTGATGGAATTTGAACAGGTGACTACTTTGAACCTGCTGATGATAAAACACAGGCATATCTTCTCCTTAAGTTAATAAATCAATTAGGGTTTACTGTTGTTAATTGAAATTCAGATTTGATAATCCCTTTTTCAAATTTCTAGCATAAATGTTGCATTATTCAAAAATATTTATTGTCTAAAGTTCTAATGTGCATCTTGCATTATTCAGACATTCTTAGGGCACTAAATTCCCCTTTTTTATTTAGTTTTTAATGTGGAGAAGGAAGGAAGAAGAGACAAGGTAACCTGAGCCGCCTGCAGCGGAGGATTCTAGGTGCCGGTCGGTGAATGGAGCTTTCCCAGAAGGCACAATCGGTCCTCTCTAGAGGGCCAGTTCCCCAGTCTGGAAAATATGTCCCAGTGGCCCACTTTGGCAGAAGTTTGCTTTTGGAATGCAAAGACTAGCTTCGTTGGGCACTGTCCCAACCAGCTCAGGCTGGTTCCACTACCCGGGGTCGCAGAGACCTGTAGCCCTCCAGGAGCCCAGGGAAATATTCCATATCTTTCAAGGGGAGGTGGAGGGAGACTTTGGTTCTTCAGTCATAGCTGGAAGAATGTTGGAGGTCACCATATATGGTTATTGTATTCGTGACAGCTGAAATAATGATATGACTCCAAATTGTCTTGGAGGGCATATAGCAATATTTATTAATAGGCACATCCTTTTTATACACTCTTCCAACACAACTGGACATGACTGGTCATTCAAGGCAACACCTCTTTGCAAACAACCTTGCAAGCAAACAAGTTCAAAAAGCAGCAAGTGCAGAGACTAGAAATTGTTTAGAATGTCTTCTCCCAGCTCCTGCAGAGCAGTGCCTGGGAAAGTCTATCTGACTTTCTCTTCTGACCAGCTTCCAGCATCCACATTCCATGATTTCAAGATTTTAAATTCCTTAAATCGTTAATAAATGACAGGAGACAACCATCATGCCCTAACCATCCTACTGGAAAAGCCAAGCCGATGAGGACCTCTGAAGTCACTGGTGCTATACTGCTATCTTTGTTTTAATAAATTATTGAGTTTATATATTAAAAAAAAAAATTACTCCCACCAAAAAACCCCAACACAACAAAACCCCCAAACCACAAACAAACAAAACCCCCTAAAACCAGAAAGCATAAAAACTTGAAATAGCAATTTCTTGTCAATCTTCATATTATGAAATGGAGAGAAGAGGAAGCAGCAATATGAAAATGAAGCATTTCAATGTAGGAGAATCGATTGTGAGAAATTAAGAATGGGGCTGTGGCTGAGCTAAATCCCTAATAGGGTGCAGGTGTGTAAGACAGGTGACCAGCATTAAAGGAAAAGGAACATGGAATGCTGAGGTGCATTGGCCTATCACAAAAGAGTAAAAGGGCACATTAGTGTTATGCATCTCAGAAGCAGGGAATAAAAGTTATTACGGGAGAATAAGAAAATGATGATGCTTGAAACTATTCATTGTGTCAGTTGTGAGTCCTCAACCATTTCAAAGCTGGGGGCAGCGTGTGATTTGACACTTCATTCACCAGGGATACAGTAATTCAAGGTTCAGCTACGTTTAAGCCAACAAAACTTAAGGGTGAGTGTGAAGCTCATTTTTAGTGCAGGGAGGAATATTTGAATCTCTACAAGGTTAACTGAGGGTGGAGAAAGTTCTTAAATCTGGTAGTGGGAAGAAGCTACATCTAAGTATGTAAGAACTGGGCTCAGAAGTGCCTTAAATGACATTTAAGAATCCTTTGAGCACTATAAAAAAATTCTCTGTCTATATTGTAGACTGTGAAGTGCTAAAAACCATTAGTTAAAAAAAAAAATTATCCAGTGTCAATCTGTCCTAGGTTACAATGTAAGATGTGCCCAAGGTATGTATTCTATCATCATTTTCATGAGCTGCTAAAACCAGGTGGGGCAGTGTTTCCCTTGCCCCCTCCCTCCAGACTATCTTCTGTTAGTGGGCCCATCAATGCCTTGCCACATGACTCATAGGTAACTCCCTCTGGGAGCTATCTCTGTTTAATGGGCAATCAAGGACCCACTGCATGACTCATAGAATGATATCATCCCATTGTGAGATGCCCCGCCCTGAGGGAGGAGCCAAGTATTCCCACCTGGATATCATCTGGGATTTCGGACAGCATAGGGAGCCCTTACCCACTGAATTCCCATAGGACAAGAGATACCAGACTTTCCTATGGGATCACTGCTTCAACAAGACTACTTCATCTGGACTGCTACCACCACCCTAACTAACAGACTGTCAGGTTGTATTCTGACTCTGTCAGGTCTTTTGTATTATTTTATTTTATTTTATTTTATTTTATTTTATTTTACTTTTTTTCCCCCCTCCTGTTAAATTTCTGACTTGGAGTCTCTTACTGGTTTTGCTTTCAAACCAGTACACAACCTGAGGTCCAGGTCCTCACACTTAACAGTGTAGCAAAAAATGATCAAGTAAACAAGTCAAAAGGATTAAAAATAATTTTTACTTCATTTCCCCAGGGTTGCTGCACAGCTTGGCCCTGCTGGCTGACAGGGCTGTAGGTCAGCTCGGCCATGGCTACAGCTTCAACAACTCAATGCTTCAGCAAGCTTAAGTGGTAACGAAGAAAAAGCTCTCTAAGGCTTCAGAGTTGTTGGAGACTGAAATAAGATATTCAGTAATTCTACTCCATGAGGTATTAAAGCTGATGCCCCACCTGCATCTCGTGGCCCACCCCAAGGTGAGTGACATCATACTTCATTGCCATGCTCCCTTTTTGAATTCTTTCTCTCTTCATAAAAGACCATATTTTATGGCTCTGTCACAGAGACCCTCTGTGTCAGGGCAGAAAATCCCCCTTTTAAACTGAATGTCTATAAAATCCATACTAGGCTTGACATGTGATGGTTTTTGTGATTAATACCCTGTAAAGACATAAGCTATTGCAGTGTGTATTGTAGAAGCCCCCCAAAAATACACAGTTATAGAAAGTCTGACCTATTTTCAAAGTTTGAGACCTCACTTTTCCATTGTTGAAGTGAGCTCTGTATGAAATTTGGATGGAATATTTTAATTTGTCCCAAGCCATATTACATTTGTCCAAATGTTAAAAGCTACGGATTCCTGCAAAACTTATTAAACACCTTCCAGTGCTCAACTTCAAGGCTAGCAGTCAGAATATAACTGATGAGAAAAGTTGCTGCATAAATGCTGAGGGGTAAAATCACTTGGGTTTGATAATATTGTGGAAGCCCTTTGACCAATTTCCTCCAGCGCCAGCCATCCCAAGTACTAATCCACTGGAGTGAACAGAGAGAGGTCAGCGGTGCTCTGCTAAACTGAACCTCTGTGAAAGCAGTCAATAAACTTCCATCTCCTCCAGGAGCCCCAGATATTTACATAATTGTCCCTACTTCCCTCTCTGTGTGGGATCTGCTCTCTTTTCCTAAAGGTTAAGGTGCAGGGCAGATGTCTCTCCGCTACTGCAGTTATTAGCATGCTTTGGCCATCTAATTTCTCAGTGGCTTTTATTGTGGGTCATCTGTTCAGCAAGACTGGGTTTTCCAAGGCTCATTTGCTGGTTAATTGCGTTCTCAGCTCCTCTGTAGGTCTGTAGCACCTGCTCTCCACTTCACAGACTCTTTTGATCTCTCTAGAAATATCCAACTCTGATTATCTTTCCCAACCATATGAAGTGCCTGAAAAGCAAGTTACAAACTGCCATTATGACTATTGTGACCTGTGTTAGGATTGAAAATATAATTCTCAGATATAAAAGCCTGAAATGAAAAGTGATCCTACTTGGTATTCTGTTTGTGTGCTTGTTTGGTGGCTCTGGTTTTTCTTGCTTTACCAAACACTTAGGGAAAAGAGAGCATATAATGAAATATAGCTTGCAGTGCTGTGACATTCAATTCAATAGCTCTAAAGCGTCCTGGGTAGACCAAATTACCTGCTGGCAGGGATTTTTCACTTGCAAATATGCTGGAAACTTGTTTACCTGAAACCTCTCCATTTGTTTCTATCAGGATGCATTTGCAAATGTGAAATGGGTGGTTTCAGACCTAATTGTCTGTTCTGTTTGTACAGATATCCCTTGGTGGGAACAAAGGTTTGCTTTGTGTACCTTGAAGAGATTGCAACCGTTATTGGGTTCTGGTTTGACATTGGTTTCAGAGCAGGAGAAATGTGCAATGCAACATCCCCTTTGTTACTGACTGCATGATTAAGTTATTTAATTGATGTCTGTTATCAGTTTTCACATTTTTTCTACCGGCTTTAAGGGGCTATTTTGGGATTTTCTTGCTAAAATGTATACAGTGAATGAATGTATACATTATTAATGAATTATTATACATTGAATGTAAAAAGTGCTGCTTTTTTTTTCTTTTAACAACACATTTTCAATGGATTATCTGACACCTCTTTTTCGTCATGTGTAGTGCTGCACATTTTTAGTTGAAATTTTTAATGAGTTTCCCTCCACAAGTGTTTGCAAAGTTTTAGCCAAAACAGCACAGCTGTTTGTAAGGCTTAGGAAAATATGTTGTACATCTGAAAATATTCTGGTAATTTAGGTGGTTAACACAGAATTATTTAAGTCCCTCAACTAGTCTAGTTGCTCCAATAACTTGAACTCAGCCTTTGGGAGGAGTTGCTGTTATGGAAGAATTAGACATGAGGACATTAAATTCTAGTATCACCGCAGACATTATCAGATATTATGAAGTATATAGATTGTAGGATATATATTTTCAAATAGAAGAAATTAAGGCTAAGGTGAATTCTATCACTTTCTGACTTTTAGATCTTGATTTTATAAACTTAATATTTACATCCCCGTGATGCGGTGCCCCGTGTCGCACAGCTCGGCCAGCCCTGGCACCACGGCAAACACTGAGGTTCTTGGCTGACCAGGAGCTAGGCACGGCGAGGGCAGGGAGAAGAAAGGCGAGACTCCAGTGAGGGGAAGACCAGCTGAGTGTATTCACCTCAGGGCTCCAGACTCAAGGGAGAACAAGAGCCCCAGAAAACAACAGGTTTTAAAGGGGGGTGGAACACAGGGTTGGGTTCAGTTACAGGCCAATGAGGAGAACTCAGGGTATGGCTCATAACATAATAGACATTCATAATAGCAAACCAGGGAAAAATGGGAGGGGGAGGCCTGGGTCCTGTCCAATCACTTGATGCCCTCTCTGGAATCTTCCAGACTCAGGGAGAGACCCCAGAGTGACCAGCAGGACCAGGCGGTTACGTAAGATTGACAACAGCAGGTGCAGGGCAAACAGCTTGGGATAAACCAAAAGGGGAGTGAACGGGGCTGGGAGGTGGTACATGGAACTAACCATTACATGAAAAACTTATAAATGAAGCATGAACATTAAACAGAGAAAACCAAAAACACACCACCACATCTCCACACATGAGTCTGTAACTGAGGCCTTTCTGTGTTTACCACTAATGTTTTGTAGTGGATATTTATGAATTTGCTTTTCTTGGCCTGTGTCTCATCCTCAATATCCCACTGTACTCTCTATAGCTGTTACAGAATTAGAACTAGATGTGTTGGAGAAAACAGTAAGAGGAGTAACAAGTGAATTCAGCAAAAGTGACTCCGGCAGGAGCCTTAAAAGGTGAATGTTTTCCTTTGATAAATGAAGGTCAAACTGCCTGTGCCATCACTAATGCAGAGGCTGCTCTGTGGGATGACAGATCTCTGCTCCTGCTGAGGTGCAGTGATGAAGGAAAAGCTTAGACAACACTGGTCCTGAGACATTAATTTTTAAGAATTAAGGACTTTAGTTAAACTAAATATTGCTGAGGTAAGATAGACAAAACTTCCTTCTATTAGCAGAAGCCGGATTTAAGGAACTGATAAATCATGAGGCCTGTTTATGTATTCTGACTAATCAATAGACTCCAAGAAGACAATACAATAATAAATCAAACAGTCCTGGAAAAACAGGATTCAGTTGTCACGTAACACTAGAAGGTTAAAAAGTCAAAGTGAAGAAGACCATCTTACTTCATCATTTTGGGACCCCGCCTCATAAAAAGGACCACTGACCAATTTCAAAGAAGAAACTATGCATGCTGAATAGCTTTTTGGCTAATTACCATACGAAGTGGGGAATGGGATGTACCAGACTTATGGATATGCATTTGTGTTTTGGGTATTCAATATTCCTGTACATAAAAAGACCCTGTGATCATCTGTAAATTGCGCGTGTGTATTTGGGGAGCTATCCTGCATGCTGCCCGGCGTCATAATAAACATACACGTTCTAACTTTAAACTGTTAGAGAGTCTTCGTCCATCATAGTTGGATATTGGTATTAGATCAATATCCATATTTTTTTAATAAATCAGTCCCTCGGAATTCAGCTGGAAACCCAAACGTACTGTGCTCAAAGCTTCCAGAGTGCCCCCAAAGCACTGAGCACTAAGATTTGTATTGAATGCCACTGAATTTTCTATCCTACTCAAAGGTGACAACTAATTTTGAGCATTTACTGATAATTCAAGGTCTCGTGAACAAGCCTTCAAGCTTACTTGCAAAGACCTTGCAGATTTACTGAGGCTTGTGCTGCAGAGCAAACTTTAATAAATAAATAAATAAATAACACCCCACCAGATGCCAATGAGGCATTAAGTGCCAGAAAATGTAAACTGGTCTGAGCCTGAAATTCATTAAGACTGCAGTGCCTCTGAGCCAGTGTGCAGAGGGCGATTGCTTTCCATGGCCCTTCTGCTCCAAACAGATTTGGACAAGCCTCAGTTTAGACTCCTGTGGGTACTCTCCCATTGTGATGTTGGCATTTGTGTATTTGAAATTGGGAACATTTGTAACGCACAGTGATGCAGCTTGAGAAGACTGGATAATCCAGTGACTGCAGGGGAGAAGATGAGAGAAAGTTATTTAGATCCTACTGGTTTTTATTTTTCTTTTCTTCCTGTCTTTTAAAAATAATTATATAGGCAGAAAGGTGTCATTATATGTTAAAAAAACCCCATAAAAATCAGCATTCTGTTTTGGCTACAGCACTTCACTGACATTGGACAATTTTATCTTTCAAGTCAGGTTTCAAACAAACCTATTTGATAGGCAATATGTAAACAAAATTCATTTGTTTGTAGCAGTTGGGGAGCTCTGAAATTCAGGGCTTCGTGTGAAAGAATTCTGTTGTAGGTTATATTCTCTGAGAAGATGAAGTAATAATTAATTGCAAGTAATCTGTCATATTTAGTGTCTTTTAATCATGAGCAGATCCTGATTCACCCACAATACAAGAACTTACTTCATTATTGAAGTATAAATTTTCATTGGAGACTGAGGTGTTTTGTATAGACAGAGATTTGAGACAAAGACACAAATAGAGGTCTAATCAAAAGATTGTTAATGAAATGTTAATGAAAATATGAGGAGAGCTTTCATGAAACCACTTGGCTCATGTGGGAAGAGTCAATAACACTGAGAACCTGCTGCATCTTTCCTTGCACAGTGGAGAAAAAAACCCCAGTCTTTCAGAACAGATGTGTTAACCCTACTTGTCCTTTTCCTGCCCCTCCAAAAATAAGATGCTTGCTTGGATTCCAGAGTAATCCAGAAAACAGAACAAGGATGAACTTGGCAGGGGCTTCATTTCACTCTCCCACCCACCTCTGCCTCCCTCTCTGCTTGTTTTTGTGTTTAGACTTGTGCTCAGTAGTAACCAAAAAGCACCCCTTTAAAATCAGCTGTACGGGTTGTAAATGTCTTTCAAAATCTATTAAGTGATGAAACTGAAAATATCATGACTTTCTTTGTCTTTTTCTGATTATGATGATGCCAGAAAGAGCTTTTTTCTCTAACTTTCACTAATTTGAAACAATTTGCTCTCAGAATACCCCCAACAGACTGGGTTATTTTCCTCTCAGTATGTGATAGGTTTATTGAGCAAATTTGCTTTGATAGGCAGATCAACTTGGGAAGGGTAGTGGTGTTTTCAGACTGTGAAGGGCTCCATCTGGGAGTTTAATTCCACTGAAGCTGCACTGAAATGATTTGTCACTAAATATGGGACTTCTTATGGAAAGTATTAATTTATTAATAATACTATTAATTTAATAGTATAAATTAATAACACTATTAATTTATAACTTTGACTCTGAACAAAATTTAAAACCTCAGATACTTAAAACTGTATTTTCCTCTTTAAAAACACTGAGGTGCATGCCCATACTGGAAGGAAAAAGACACCCCGGTATTCCATACAGTTCTGAAAGTGGATTTGGTGAGGAGTCTGGAATAAAGAACAAACCCCTTCTCAAATGAAGCAGCTAGTCATCAAGCATATTAGATGTCCAGTCTAGACACTTCTAATAATAACTAAAGCTAGCCTGGACACTTTTACTGCAGGTTTTGAATTGGAATATATATTTTGGGAAGCCACATTGCTGCCCTCAGTGCTTTGTCTTGCCCCTCCCCACCCTGGCAGAGTTATAGACCCTCTTTATGGCACCTCGGAGGGACGCTTTGTCAGATATGCAAATGTGAAAATGGTTCGAAGATGGGGGATGTGATTAGTAGGGCAACAGAATGTTTCCAGAGGGGATGTGCTGATGCCGCACTGGAACCTACTGCATTTATCCTTGGGAAAGAGAAGAAAATTGCCCTCCACTACTATTGGATTTCTGCTCTGTGCTGGGATTAAAGAACAAAATGTGCCATCCCAAGGTCAGAAGCTTCTCCATATCTGTGTTTTGATCCTTGTTAAGTTATTAATATTTATGAAATTTGAGGTTATGTCACACTGATCATGAGATCTCCCACAACACAGAGGGTGGTGGGCAGGAGTTCCCTGGTTGGATTAAGTCCAGTTTGAATGAACAGGAACTGTGACCCAGCAGTATTTTCCTGGCTTGATCAATCTCTCAAGAGGTTAAAGATGCAAGATTAGGCAGTGTAGCAGCGCTTCTGCTGTTTTCATTGCTCTCCTGTCCTTCATCTCATTCTAAAACTGCATTTTCTGTTAAAAAGATACCCTCTGTGAAAAAAGGTGATTTAGCACCTGTATAAATTCAGAAGAACAGCAATTGAAGCTTTGTTTTGTAATAAAGTATATCTTGATAGATGTGTTTGCACAGAATTCCATCCTTTAAAGAAATGTTGAAATTATGTTGTACTGATTTCTGTGATTGCAGAATGTGTATGCAGTGTATTCAGTTAATTTGTTACTGAACAGATTTGAAGTTCTGGCTTTTGGAATGTTGAAAGTTATCCTGCAAGGCAGGTGAAGCCATTCCTGTAAAATAAATAAGTACTGGAATCAAAGCAATGGGCAAAGAAATAAGCTGAGGAGAAAGGTATCTATTATTTGATACATAGGCACAGATAGAGACTCTGCTGTCACAAATACCCCGGTGCACCTGCACAGAGTAAAATCCTAACCCAGGGCTTGGAGAGTTTAAAACCAGAACAAAATTAGCAGCTCTTAAAAAGCATGTAGAGGAAGGATTGTGCAATTTGGGGGATGCAACTGATGCCCAGAGAGGCAAAATGATTTTACCATGATTTCCATAAAGGGATTTTAGGGAGAAAGTCTTTTTCTGCATCTCCCACAACGTTAGTTTTGAGAGTAATATTCTTGAGGAGCCATTCTACCAGGTAATATTTGCTTTAGAAGTGTAAGTATATAATTAAAATTGTGACATTAATTATATGTGGGTTTTTTTTTTCCTTTTGTAATAATGTAAATGTCCCCGGGGCTGCTGCTACTGGCTAGCCCTGCTCTTGGGACAGTTACCAACGATTGTCCGTGGGTTTGCTCTGGTCTCAGCCTGGCAGCGTGGTCTGAGGTCTTGGAAGAATAGTCAAAATCCGGCGTGGGGTTAGCAGAGGTTTATTCTTTGAGGGTCCACAGCTGGGGCTAAAGGAGGGAAGGCGAGGAGGTAACAGGAGCAGCAGGAGAGGAGGCGCCCAAGGTGCCAAAGAGGCCGACCGGCCCTTTGTCACCCCTTAAGTACCTTCCTGGGATAGGGGGTGGCTTTGGGCTTGGGTACTTGACAAAGACAATGGAGGTGGGTGGGTGCCTGGGCTAGGAAGACACCACGAGGACAAGGAGTGGGGGAGGGTAGGGGGAAAAAGGGAACATACCATTACAAGAAACAAGAAACTTATACAAAATTGAAAAACCCTAATCACGCACTGCAACATAATAATGTTATTTATGAGAAGAACTTGCTAAGTAGGGAATAAGAAATCTGTGCTATTTTACTCCTTATTATGGAATCATAATTGTGTTGTAATAGACCTTAAAAATAATCTCACTCCAACTATGGAATGGAATTCCAACTAAGGGGCACCTTCCACTGTCCCAGGCTGCTCCAAGCCCCAATGTCCAACCTGCCCTTGGACACTTCCAGTGATCCAGGGGCAGCCACAGCTCCTCTGGACACCCTGTGCCACGGCCTCTCCACCCTCCCAGGGAACAATTCCTTCCCCATATCCCCTCCAGCCCTGCCCTCTGGCAGTAGAAGCCATTCCCTGTGTCCTGTCCCTCCATCCCTGGTGAATTGTCTCTCTCCATCTTTCCTGCAGCTCCCTCAGGCCCTGCAAGGCCACACTGAGCTCAGCCCAAAGCTTCTCCTCTCCAGGTGAACAATCCCAGCTCTGCCAGCCTTTCCTCCCAGCAGAGCTGCTCTATCTCTCTGCTCATGCTGGTACCTCCTCTGGGCTCTCCCCAGCAGCTCCAGATCCTTGCCGTCCTGGCTTAGGGCTGGGGAGCTCTGCAGGTGAGGTCTCACCTGAGGGGGCAGAGGGGCAGAATCCTTCTTCCCCTGCTGCCCACGCTGGGGCTCAGCCCCAGGCAGGGGCAGGTTTGGGATCCCAGCGCACATAACTGGGGCATGTTGAGTTTTTGGGTTTTATTGTTGAGGCCACTCCTACTAAAGGCTGTCCCAGCCACCAAACTGTGTCATAATTTGTGTGAAAATAATGCTGAATTTCCTCAAAAGCCACATCCTGAATCTCCTGAATCTCAATACCCATCCCTGACACTGTGGCTCTATCTCTTTACCCAGTAGTAGGAAGACTGCAGCTTTGGTACTTGTGCCTGGATGCTGAAAGTAAACGGCATCCAGGCACAAATGAATATTTGTGCTACTTTTAGGTTGTGAATCTGATTGCTTACTTCTTTTGCCTGTTTTGTGCTAGTATGATGCCTTGGGAAGGCTGAGCTGAAACAGAGACTAGACAGAGCTACAGAATAAAGTAGATACTTATTGAAAGGTCTTTAGGGTACACCTTGAGCAGGACAAGAGCCTGGCCAGGACCACACCCAAGGTGGACTGAAAATGGTCACAAAATGGATGACCAGCCATGAGGTCTTACACTTTTATAAGTTTTGGTCCTTTTGCATTTTGGGGTTTAATTATCCAATTACAGCTTACAGGTTGTGAGGTCTCATCCTTCTTATTTCTCTCTTCAGTCCACTGTTGCTTGTGCTTTTGGGCCTGAAAGTTGTACTCATTGTCCCTGGTCTTCAGCAGGAAAAGGATATTTTTTGTCTACCTGCTCTGTGAAGAGAGCTTACTAGCACTTAATATGAGGCTCAGAACTATACCCCTAGGCAGCACAGAACCTGAAAAACATGAAAGCTAAAACTTAAGGCATCAAGTGAAACTCGAATATAACTGAAAACCTTTTCTTAAAAGAGTCTGAGAGTTCTAGTGCACTTGGAAGCCCAGGAAGGAGTTCCAAGTACTCTCCCTAGTCCAGAAATGACTTCTGAATTTTTCATATTCAGAAGGACTACATTCATTTAAAAGAAAAGTGAGTTTTGAGATAGATCCCTACTTAAGTCATCTTTAATTTAAGCATTTCATCAGGCTGCTTTCCTGTGAACCCTCCAGGCTCTTACTGGTAAATGAAGTGAGAAGGAAGATGATTGACCCTCACCTGAAAAAATATAGCAACCGTTTTTTAGCCAGCACCCAATACTGAAACAACAGTACAGCTACAGTGCAGTGCTTCCATGAGGAAGTGATCTATTAAGAATCTGTCAATATATCCAAGCAAAACTGAAGCCCATGTACATGAAATAACCTTNCCTCCCAGCAGAGCTGCTCTATCTCTCTGCTCATGCTGGTACCTCCTCTGGGCTCTCCCCAGCAGCTCCAGATCCTTGCCGTCCTGGCTTAGGGCTGGGGAGCTCTGCAGGTGAGGTCTCACCTGAGGGGGCAGAGGGGCAGAATCCTTCTTCCCCTGCTGCCCACGCTGGGGCTCAGCCCCAGGCAGGGGCAGGTTTGGGATCCCAGCGCACATAACTGGGGCATGTTGAGTTTTTGGGTTTTATTGTTGAGGCCACTCCTACTAAAGGCTGTCCCAGCCACCAAACTGTGTCATAATTTGTGTGAAAATAATGCTGAATTTCCTCAAAAGCCACATCCTGAATCTCCTGAATCTCAATACCCATCCCTGACACTGTGGCTCTATCTCTTTACCCAGTAGTAGGAAGACTGCAGCTTTGGTACTTGTGCCTGGATGCTGAAAGTAAACGGCATCCAGGCACAAATGAATATTTGTGCTACTTTTAGGTTGTGAATCTGATTGCTTACTTCTTTTGCCTGTTTTGTGCTAGTATGATGCCTTGGGAAGGCTGAGCTGAAACAGAGACTAGACAGAGCTACAGAATAAAGTAGATACTTATTGAAAGGTCTTTAGGGTACACCTTGAGCAGGACAAGAGCCTGGCCAGGACCACACCCAAGGTGGACTGAAAATGGTCACAAAATGGATGACCAGCCATGAGGTCTTACACTTTTATAAGTTTTGGTCCTTTTGCATTTTGGGGTTTAATTATCCAATTACAGCTTACAGGTTGTGAGGTCTCATCCTTCTTATTTCTCTCTTCAGTCCACTGTTGCTTGTGCTTTTGGGCCTGAAAGTTGTACTCATTGTCCCTGGTCTTCAGCAGGAAAAGGATATTTTTTGTCTACCTGCTCTGTGAAGAGAGCTTACTAGCACTTAATATGAGGCTCAGAACTATACCCCTAGGCAGCACAGAACCTGAAAAACATGAAAGCTAAAACTTAAGGCATCAAGTGAAACTCGAATATAACTGAAAACCTTTTCTTAAAAGAGTCTGAGAGTTCTAGTGCACTTGGAAGCCCAGGAAGGAGTTCCAAGTACTCTCCCTAGTCCAGAAATGACTTCTGAATTTTTCATATTCAGAAGGACTACATTCATTTAAAAGAAAAGTGAGTTTTGAGATAGATCCCTACTTAAGTCATCTTTAATTTAAGCATTTCATCAGGCTGCTTTCCTGTGAACCCTCCAGGCTCTTACTGGTAAATGAAGTGAGAAGGAAGATGATTGACCCTCACCTGAAAAAATATAGCAACCGTTTTTTAGCCAGCACCCAATACTGAAACAACAGTACAGCTACAGTGCAGTGCTTCCATGAGGAAGTGATCTATTAAGAATCTGTCAATATATCCAAGCAAAACTGAAGCCCATGTACATGAAATAACCTTCCCAAGATCACCCTACAAAGCACAGAAGAGAAAACAGAAGTAGTTGAATTCTATTCTCTCTTCCTGTCACATTGGATACCCCAGGTAATTGTATCTGGTTTTGTCTTCTCTGAATTAACAATTTCTTCACAACAATTTATCAGTCCTGGTCTTCATGGAGTGTTTTTTATAGTGGAAAAAAGGTTCAAACTCATACGATAGCCCAGCACAATCTTTCTGAAGGTGTTGATGCTCATGGGCACAGACAGGTATGAAATGAACCTGTTACCTCTGAATTCATGTGCCCACTAGGGGACGCTGGGACATTATGCTTTTGTTCAAATGAAAGATATTTCAAAAGCAAAGAAAATTGAAGATCCTCTTGTTCTTGCTCTAAAATACAATAAAAATTATGCATATCTAATTTCTAATCTGTGCAGGGTGATGTGCAATATGTTTTAAAAAGTCTGATGGTGGTGGTCTGGTGGTGGTCTCCTAGGCAGGAATGCCAGATCTAAATAGTTCAAACTGGTCCACGATATTACAAGTTTTGAATTGCAAAGGTGATGGATCATATTTTTGTCATTTCTCAGTCATTAAAAATAGCGTCAGAATGATGGATTAATCTGTGGGAATTTTCTATCCATGCTATAATCTTTGTCAAAGGAATGAGGTATTGTAATTTTTGTATCATATGAATTATGGAGGCAGGCTTCAGAATTTTGACTTCCTTAAAAGCAGCTTTTTTCCATGGTGATTAGATACCCTGGTATTTTATCCCTCTTTCAAGCAAGCAACAGCAAATAAAAACATTTGAGTTAAGGCAGCAGCTCAGTTTAGTTTGATAAACTAATATGGAGGAGAGTAGGTTAATGATGTGTAGTCTATGTAAAAAAGCCTTATGTACTTTCCATTAGTATTTTACATTTCACAGATAGATGGCTGCTGACTTTTCCCCTTGTTGACTTTCCTAGGAATGAGCCTGTAATTTATGTAACCAGGCTGTGAATTGAACTGTGCCTTAAAGCAGGGATGGTGGAGCCCTCCTGTTCCTCAGGGAGTTTCTGTTGCATTATTTTACTGCCTTCCTAGGTAAGTTCTAAACATGGGGCTGGAGATAGGATTGTTTTCCACATAGAGTCAGATCCTGAGATAGGTTGCACCTAGATGTGGCACAACTGATGATAGAGCCTACATTATTATGTCAGCCTGGGTTGAAGTTTTCTTTTTGCAAAATATTGTGACAAATTCAGAGAGAAAAAACACAATTCTGAGCAACACTGACAGAAAGGATGGACAAAATTAGCTACAAATTTACAAGAATCTTAATTTCATTGCTTTGTATCTTTCACCCTTTCAAAACATATAAAGTGTCTGCTTTTCCCAACTTTCTTATTTTGGTCTGGCTTTATTTCCCTTTGTTTCTTCTCTACCATTCCAGACATTGCTCTTTCCTTGGGATGTCTGGCAATTTTTAACAATTCCATGTCTGTTGAGCTTAGTTGATCCATCAGTGCCATTATTTATAACCAGTACATGATCAGAAGCCTGAGACAGTCATCTAAAGTTCTGAGCACACCACCTCTTTAAAATGAAAATTTTGGTGCTGTTTTCAATTTTAAAAGTTATGCATGGAGGTCTTACACATATTTGCACCTGAAGGGAGAGATACCTCCTCATTTGTTTACATTTTTAAGAAAGCCACAAGAAATGGCTAAAATGCAGACAAAATCTTCAGGTGATTCTTTTATTTTTCTGGTTGTCATGTGTTTCTTAGTCTTTTAAGACTTAAGCAATAATTAAAACTTAAGGACCCACATGCCAGTTACTCTGTCGGTGGCTGTGGTGAAAGAGGGGAGCAGGTGAAATTGGCTGTGATAATTCCTAGAAGCCTGAAACAGCCCAGGTTGGATGCTTGGGATGGACCTTGAAAGATTGTTGTGTTCAGACTTCCATGGGAAAAGGAGTTTATCTATCCCACCATCCCATCACATTATTAAAACCTCCAGTGATGGGGACTCTGTCACCTCCCTGGGGAGCTTATTCCAAGGAACGATTGTTTTACTCTAAAAATTGTCCTTTTTATATCAAGATGGAAGTTAAGACATCTTTTCCATAACTTAGGAAACACAAATTTCCTGTTTTTACACTATTTTGAAGCTGCATAAAATCACAGGGAAATGCAGAAACCATCCTGAGACACAGCATTTGCTCAGTAGTTTTTTGTTTTATATTCATAAGCAGAATATTATGTATACACTCATTTTCTGAATAATGGCTTTCATGAATTTTCTGAAAGTTGAAAAAAAAAAAAAAGAGTTTACATGTGATACCTTATAGGGATTATTCTCTTTCTAATGATACCACTTGAAAAATGTTATTTAAAAAAAATGCTCTGCCCAGCATCCAATTGCTCAAATTATTCAGCAGCATTGTATAAAATTAGAAGCAGTGAATTAATAATTTGTCCAATTGGGAGTCAGTGACACAGCTGAACAGAGTCTGAATTCTGTCACTTGTGTTTTTGAAAAGAAAGTTCTGATAAAGGTATGAACTTGAGTGTTGCAAGAAAAGAAGTATTGAAAGGAAAGATCCCTTTACATTGACATAAAATCTAAAGGGAGGTTATATTAAGGAAAATTGACATGCTGGTGAGTAGACCCCGAGAGTAGCAATGGGGAACAAAGACACAGAACCCCTTGTGCATGCAAAGGGAATCACTTAATTGTAGAAGTTATCCCTCTTTTATACTTTTAGTCTCAACCAGACAAAACCCAAACTTAACAGAAGAAGGACACCCATTGGCTGGTTCAGCTGCAGTTTTCTGTCCACAAGTCATAACTATCTCTCACTCCCCAACTGGCTTCTAATCATCCAGCCTGCAGCTGTGCCTTCCTAGAGGGCTTTCTGCTAAACATGAACCTTAACAACTTTAACAATTATAACCCCATATCCTACACCCAAGCACTCACATCACATATTCATGAAAGTCTGAAAACATCTTATTAAATGCTGCTGTTTTTCTCTTAGTCACAGGAGCTGAAGATTTTTCATTGTTGTTCACTTCTTATGTCAATTCTGGGTGCCTCTGTCTTTCAACAACCTGACTGGTATTTTAAATCTGTAATACACCTGAATGACCTCAGTCCTTGGTCCTGCAGGAAATGCACTTCTGTAATTCCAGAGGGAGCTACAGGAAAGATGGAGAGAGACAATTCACAAGGGATGGAGGGACAGGACACAGGGAATGGCTTCTACTGCCAGAGGGCAGGGCTGGAGGGGATATGGGGGAGGAATTGTTCCCTGGGAAGGTGGAGAGGCCGTGGCACAGGGTGTCCAGAGGAGCTGTGGCTGCCCCTGGATCACTGGAAGTGTCCAAGGGCAGGTTGGACATTGGGGCTTGGAGCAGCCGGGGATAGTGGAAGGTGTCCCTGCCTATTGCAGGCATGGTACTGGATGGGCTTTAAAGTCCCTTCTAACCCAAATCATTTCATGATTCTGTGATTAAATTAATTTGAAACAGCTCATGCCACTTCATAGATTTTGAGTTCATGAAGTGTTTGTAAAGGGTCTTTCCAGTGTTTCATTTTTGGGTGACGTATCTTAAAATTGTTTCCTAGTTTCCTGTTACCTCATCTGTGGCTTCCTTCTTTGAAAGAAACATAGAGGATGAAAAAGCTCAGCGACTTGGCAATTGGGTATAAGAAAAATCTCTCTGTCATGGGAGTGGTTAAGCACCAGAACGGATTTCCTAGGAAGATGTTGTGTCCCCATCTGTGGGGTTTTTCAGAGCTTAATGGGACAAAGTCCTGGAGAGCCTGACCGAACTTTGGAGTTAGTCTTGCTTAGGGCAAGAGGTTGGACTACAGACATCATGAGGACACTTTCAACCTAATTTTTTCTGTGACTGACTGAATTTTTTCTGTGATCGAGTAATATTTTTTCCTGAGTTGGATGTGGCTACACAGACTTTTCAGATGTTATTATTCTTTCATGTTCTCCTAATAGGGAGCTTTAATTAATAAACAAAGAGATGTTAATACAGACATAGTTTGGTACAAAAAAGGAAAGTGGGACAGAGGTGTATTTTGAAATATGAGAAATAAGGAAGCTAGCAACTTAGAAAAGACTCTGTGTATTCTTAGTGAAAACTGAAGAAAACAGGAGAGATCTTGATGTTGAGAATACCCACATGTGTGGCCTTTGAGCCTTCAGTACATTAATCTCTGAGTTTTAAAAGCACAAGGAATAATAACACAGTTGTTTTTATAAACAGCGATCCATAGTTTTTAAAAAATATGGACATTTTTAGCATCCAATAATTTTATCTATGGCAAAAATGAATCTGACAGCTGAAATACTCCATGAATGTCTTCTAAATTATAATAAACACATCTGAAAATTAGAAAAATTACACTATATGCAAGTTCAACTATAAACATCACCCAGAAAAACAGAATGAGAGAGAGTTTGCTGTCACTTTATTTTTCCTGGTGTGAAAGATATATTAGTTATTAGGTGTTTTTGTGCAATAGTGTATGCAAGTACTTGAAAAGATCTCACTGGCCATCTATAAACTTTGGGTTTCTATCAAAATGTTTCAGCTGAATGTCGGAAAGCACTTTATAAAAGAAGTTACAGGGCCAAACCAAATGTAGTTGATTCAAATACCCACACTAAGTTGGTCAAGCAAGGCTCTGGCAAATCATAAATAAGTAAATTTTAGTGACTTTGTGACACCAAACAGATTTAGCTTCAAGCACAGGATCTCCTTACTCCAGTTGTGGGATCTCAGGCCATTCTACCAGTAACAAATCTTGCTGATTTCTGTGGGTTTGAGCAGATTGTATATCCTAAAAGGAAGTAAAAGTTGGACTTCTGTGAACAGATTTAGACCATAAGAATGAAGTACAGTCCCACTTATGTAATCAATATCAGTAAGTTTTATTTATGTAAGGATGACAAAATTTGGCTCACCCAAATTATAACAACTTATTTTTTCAGTGTGGCATTTTCATTAAAAATTAAATGGGATATAAAAATATCTGAAATGTACTTGATGCTGTTCAGGAGTATAAAGTACAGACTATTACAAAAAAAAATATTCCTAAAGTATTTCACATTTTATTGGGGAAAAATAAGTAGCCTAAAACACTGTAAAAGATGAGCCACACTCGTGAAAGAATTGGTGTACACAAAAGATATAGAAAATATTAGGAGAGCTTGATTCAATGCACTCTATTAATTACTATTAATTATTTAAAATGTTATAAAACTTCCCCCATGAGCCCCCACTGAGATGCCATAATGTCAAGCAAGCAATTAAAACACAATACAGTTAATGATAAAATAGAAAGCAAAAGGAATAGAAAATATTAAAAAAGCTAAACAAAGTGGTGGTGTTAACAAATCTTTAGCACTTACTGGAATTCTCAATTGCCTGAAACTGAACATCATTTTGCATCAGCTCGTTTGTATTTTAACTCTTAAAATCTTACCTTCTCCAAAAATCTTATATCATAAAATCANTTTTTTTTAAGATATGGCTATGGTCTTTACTATTGGAACTGGTTAATTTATGTCATAAAGAGAAAGCAATCATCAAAAAACCAGCAATCTGTAAAGAGCACTAAATAGGATGGGCTTTTCTTGATCATAGAAAACATTCTGGGAAGCAGACACAAGTGACTGTTAATTACAAAGGGGTTTTTTTAAAAAGTGTAATGGCATAGTAAAGATCAACATGAATCCATTCCTATGGAGCTGATTTGGGCATCAGCAAAATAAAACAACCAGCTAGACCAGAGTCTGCCAGGACTAAGTTAGGCATGCTACTATAAACAAGGCAGTTAGGAGAAAAGCCTTTTATAAAGTGATTGTCTATAGAATTTTCCTTCCCTCTGCCACTGTAGCAAGAGCTGCCATTTGCATGCTAAAATGCAGAGAATTGTTGACTCCTCTGGTTTTTTTTACTGGAATTACATCAGTAGAACTCTGCAAGCCTGTAATTTTCCTCACATTTACATCTACATCCCAAGTGTCTGCCTTTGACTGTCGTGATAAATGCTGAGACCTGGAATTTTGATGCTTCTGAAAAATCTTCCATCTATGATATGATGTATTTGCCAATTATATCAGTTTAAAGTAAGGCTGTACTTCTCTGACCCTTGCCCCCTCATATTACCAGTGTGATAAGCTTTCTTAAAACACATCTTACATATGAGGACTGCAAAAGGGAAATGATCCAGTGAAATACATTCCTTTTTAATAACCTACCTATTCCTGCAATTAAAGGCAATTCCAAAATGCACCAGTTTAATCCATGAAAAATGCTGCCTCTCCATTCAGTTGTTAAGGATATGAAACCCTGCAACCATCTGTCACTTATGATTATTAGACATGCCAACGTGCTTTGTGCTGTACTTCAAAGAAGTACTGTAGGTTATAGAAGTCAATTTATATTGTGTCACCCATTACAGACTCAATTCATACATTTTCATGTCAACTGGAGGCTGTTTGCTTTAATGGGCATCCCTATAACTGTGAAAACATAACTGCTATCAAATGATCAGTGCCTCACTGAAGAAAGAGCTCAAACTCAAAAAAACTTGCTTACAGATGGCATTCCAGTATATTTGTTTGGTTTGCCTGGTTGGTTGGTTAGAATATTTAGGGGCCCCATTTGGGGGGTTTATCATTGGGTGTGATTTGGAAGAGTGGAAACTTGTGTGTTTTTACACCTACAGAAGTGTCTGTCAAATCTTCTCTCAGAAACATTGGAACATTACAGCCATTATTGGCAGAGCAGAGAAAAGCTCTCACACAAGACTCACCTAGGGAATGATTTCTGCTAAGCCTCAGTTCTGGTCGTGGCTCCCCCTCCTCCCACACTGCCCTTGCTGGGGTTGGCCATTGCATCAATCCAGATATATTGATTTAGAAGCCTCAGGGATTGTGCTCTTCCCAGTGTTCAGGTTTTGTTCAGTGCAGGGAAGGTTTTATTCAGTGATTGCTCCTGGATATTCTGTGATACCAAAGCACTGCCTTTCCTCCTCCCAAAGCATATTTCCTGCAGAAATAACCAGAGAAAACAATTGAGAATGTTTTCCTCAAAAAAAAATTTGAGAATTCAGCACCTCAGCAGCTCAAAATTCAGAACTCAGGCAGGCCCAACCTTTCTGTTTTATGGCTGAGGGTGATTGTTTGGGAACCCCATGATCCTTGTGTTTGGAACAGCTGGGATTAGCATTTATTGCCAAGTGTTATTAGGGCCTGACATGGTTTTTCTTGAACTTCATAACAAGGCTGTACTTTGAAACATCTCTGAAATATTGCCTTCACTGCTGCAAAGTCTTTGATTTTATATACAGTTTTGTCCAGGCAATAGTGGTGTTTCTGTGAAATTAGAGTACAGAAGAGTCGACAGAAACCAGTCTATTAAAGACACAGTGTTCATAATAAACACAGGCTTTTAGTGCAATAAAAATTATGTATTTAAATAGGAAAAAGGCACTCTTTGTTTTATTCTAAAAATTCTAAAATGTGTTTTATAGAAACATATATATGATAGTTCTGTTTATTTCTCTCATTCTCTTGTTCCTCACATTCTGATATGAGTATTTGCATGAAACTTGTGGACAAAATACCAATGAACTAGAAATCCAATATTTTCAGCTACTTCATACTAGTTTTTACTGAGTGTAGAACTTATTTTTGTCAAAATAAATTAGACTGTGCTCTATATTTACAAGAGATTTCTTTTTTCTATTGAAAGATAGATTTAATGGAGTTGTTATTTCTCAAACACACATATTGTGTATCCCAAGCCTATATACGCTTTTAAGAAAAGCTGTTTTAAAGGTGAAACACAATTTCAACAGAAAGCAATTGACTGTTTCAACACCTAATCCTTCACTAGATGAAAATGCAAGGTATTTTTCCCTTCAAGCACTTCTCACCTTTGTTTGAAGATGTTCTTTTTTCATTGTCCTTACTATGAGCTGAATATCATCATTTTAAAGCAGGTACATTAAGGTAAGGGAAAATTAATTTGGTGCCTATTAATTCAGGTTTAATTATGCTGCAATATAATGGTAACAAGCTTTGATCCTTCAGAAAAGACAGAAAATTAGTATAAAACATCCAAAGTGACGATAGTAAAATTATAGTAGAATTCTAAGAGAAGAGTAAGGTTTACGTGTTTCACCATAAACGTTTTACTTGTTAACGGAATCATGAAGAATTTCTGCAATACATTATCAAATATAAAATCTGACTCTAGAAATCCACTGAACACTGAGACATTGCTTGAGAACTAAAGGGATTAATTTCAGGAATTGGATGTATCTTTTGTATATTATTCTTTTCATTAAAGTAAATATTTTGTACCAGATTTTTTTTTTTTTTTACCAGTTTTGCTTGATCATTAGATATCAGAGATCTGTGTGGACTAACAGTATTCCTTGTAGGCTGAGGCATTTCCTTTCTCTTTCTTCTGGAAATTTTTCCTGAGCAGTAGGAAACATTGATGGAGTTATCCAGCACTTTGTCCTGCTCAGGATGTTTAAAAATGGGAACTGTGCCTGTGCAGATCAATTCCACAGTACATGCCTGGGAATGGCAGCCCTCTAACAAAGCCTTGCACTTATATATATAGATATAGATCTAAATATAAATATGTATAAATAAAAATTTGTATATAAATATATAAATATATACAGACCTATCTGTCTGGACAGCCAGTGTGACAGACCCTTGGTGTGTCACTGACTAAAGGGGCCAGAGAAGTTGGTCTCTAGACAGAGGCAAAACTTCTTTACGCTGCAGCCAATGAATTCTTGGATTTCCTTCCCTCAGGAGATGGTTGAGGCAGAGAGTGTCAACAGGTTCAATATAAGACAAATCTGTGGACAGTATCTTCACAAACCCTAAAGAAGGAGGGCAGAGATGTACCTTTTCCTTACTCCATTGCCCGTGGTGGAACAGAAACCAATGGATTGCAGAAAGTAGCCGAGCTCTTCTGATTTCCAGAAACACCTTTTACTTCTGCTGGAGGCAGACCCCTGAGCTGGATGTTGCCCTCAGTTTACTTGAATTCGAGTGTTTGAGATCTTGCAGTGCAGATTCTCAGGTAGCTTCAAGAAAACAATGTATATTTTTAGAAATTATCTTTTTTAAACATTTTTCTTCTCTGGGAGGAGAAATGTGATTGATGGTGATGTTCACCATGCAGGTTAAAGAGATGGTGACCTGAGTAGCCAATCTCTTGACCTTTGTACAAATGTATATAAGAGGATTGGAGTCAGATTTTGGATATAGAATAAAATAGAAGTTTCCCTGACTTCTGCTGTGCCTGCCTCATCCTTTGTGTGTCCAAAACAGCGACAAGCTGGACTTTTGGGCTGGCCTAGCACTGCACCTCTTTCCAGTAGGAGAGTGAGATAAAAAAATGCTCCTCTATGCCCTAAGAAGAACAGAACAGGGGTTTGTAACATTTTATCCTCCTGCTTTGGCTTCAGGTAGCACAAGCCAGATTATGTCGGTAAGGAAAAAACACAGTCATTAAGGGGTGACTTTTTAGTTCTAAGATGAGATCTAAAATCTGAGAGGTCTAAACGGCTGCTGTGAACTGTCTGTGAAGCTTTATAAGCTGAAAATACCTCAGTGCCTGGAAGACTGATCAACAGCTGCTCCCCTGTAGAAGTCCTTTAGAGGTCCTCTTTAAGTAGAGAGAAATTATTTGAGAATGTGTACTTTTCTAATTTTCTTTAGTGTTAAAGGCCCTGGGCAATGCCTAAGGATTTTATGGATTTAATGTAGCCCCCAAGGTCATCACACTGCAGAGAGGACATGCAAGGACTTGGATCTCAGAGAGAATATGAGGCACTTTGGATACTGAAGCTGCACTATATCTGATGTCACCCAGCAAAGTGTTATTTTCATTTTGAAAATTGCTGCAATATGGGTCTCCAAGTGCTTATTAACACTGCAGCAATAATGTTGGAGTGGGATAAGGGAGTATGTTTACCACAACCATGTGCTACCTAAAGAGGGGCAGAAGAGCTTCCACGCAGACACTCCTGTCCCTCAGCAGAGGTCTGGAAAGATTTCTAGCTACAGCTATACCAGTATTTCCAGCAGGTAGCTTGCCTAATCTCTAATTCTTAGAGGTTTCTGTGAATTTGGGCTTCATAATCTGCCAGTCCATTCCTCTATATGACTGCTCCTTCTGCTCAAAACCTTTATTTCCTGCTGTGACAGCTATCGCTGGTCTGTAGCTGCACAAACAGTTTGGCCGTAACAGACACGAACTCTACCAGTCTTGTTCGCTGGAGAACAAGAAATAAATAAGTCGCGAGGTTTAAAAATGATAGGCTGAATTTAAGTTCAAACAAAGGGACCCAAGCCAATCCATTTGAACTGGGAATGTACCTGTATCATTGGCCAGTGAGCCAGGCAGAGTTAAGACCTTTGACCAATAATCTCTGTAAGCGCGGGAAATTCAAAGTCCCTATAAAAGGGGGCCCCTACAATAAAATCTGACTGCTGCTGTGTGAACTTCAGCATGTGTATGTTGCGTTCCTGTCTCCACCAACAGCGACATCCTGCTCTCTTGGTATTTAACTCAAGTGTTCCTTATTCTTCTGAAGACTTTTTCTTAACCCCCAGAAAGTGGTGGAAAAAGCAGATGGTGTTACCCTCCTTCTACTCACATGTTCTAATGTATGTGTAAGGAGCACTGGAATTTTAAAAAGGTGTGACTTGAGACAAGGTTTTCCAGGCTGTAGAGAGGCCTTGTGAAGAAATCAATCAAGAAGCAATGCTCACAAAATTATGTCTAAGCTTGCTTGCTTTGATATAGAGGAGAATAGAATTTTTCCATATTTTCTCAGCACTCCCCTCCTCATGTCTCCCTCAGGAAACTGCAGGGAGCAGTGAAGTCACTCCCTCCTCAGTGTCCTTTTCTGCAGACTACATGAGCTCAGAGTCCTTGTCCACTCCTCAAAGGAGCTCACATTCTTGCAAGATTTGTAAATGCTGAAAGGACTTCTGGAAAACTAAAAAGTCCAGAATATTTCAGAATTCAAAATGTGAAAGGTTTCTGACATATCTAAGAAGCAGCATGATGTGGAAATCAGAGTACATTAGTTGCATATTTTAGTTAGTTTTCCATAAGAACAGGGAGGAAAGCATCCCACTGTACTAAGACTAAATTAGAAGCGTGGATCTGTAGGTTTTTTTACTGGTCCCTTTAAACAGTCACTAATTTTTGTTAATGAATATGGAAACTTCCCTCATTGATCATTAATTAAAAATGAACTACACTGTGAGATTAGTGATGATATTTCTTGGACAAAGGAAATTGAATTCTCAAGGTTAGTTTTCTTACAGTAAGCCAAATATTCCCTGGCACTTTGTAGCAGCATTTGCATTTCAATTAGGTTGTGGCTCTATGCCATTAGTTACCATACCTTGTCTTCAGTATAGTCATCCAGTCCCTGCAAAAAGAAAGAGCTCTCATTTTTCAGTCTAAAAGTTGGTTTCCTACATACAATTNCCTTCTGATAAGAAGCTCTAAAACAGTTAGGGGCCTTCTGAAACAGCAAGGGGCCCATTTTAGGTATACAAAACTAAACTAAACTTACAATGAAAACTGTTAAACAAAATCCTACAACCCCACAAATTATTTTTTTTGTTTTAGGAGCAAAATCAGCTGCTATATTTCTATCTCTAATTTAAAGGGATAAATCCAACACATTTGAAAGTTTAGTTCCACACATAATGTGACATACATATATTTTTCATACCCTTAAGAAAGTCAGTGATGATATTGATAAATTCATTGAAAGCTCACCTAAAATGAGAAAATAACCTACATTTCCAGAAGCAGCAATCTTTCCAACTCTATACTTCAGTGGTATCTTCAACCTGAATGTTTTAATTCATGCTTCTTTGTTGGCAGGAGTAACTGCTTTCTAGTGAATAGCAATGTTTCTGGATTATTTAATCCATACATAAATAAACATGTCACATAATTATCTATTCTAGTAGTACCTGAAATATTTCTCTTGTTTCATTTATTTATTGCATCCAGCTCTCTAACCAAGTTTTATACTAAAAATCAGCAGAGATTAACACTGTTAGTTGCAATGAGGGATAGAAACCATAAATAATGGCTACCTACGTTTCAATTTTTGTGATTTGGTATCTTGAACTGGCTGTGTGATGTAAAGTCTTCCATCAATTTCTGGCTGACTAAGAGTCCTTTTTGTTGATGACTTGCTCAAAGACATCTATATACAAATTGGTGGAGTGACCTCCCCATTTGTATGCAGTCTCTGTCCTGGCTGTCCTTCCTCTTGCAGAACTAAGATGTCTAAAGCCTGACTGCTTTCCTGTCCTCCAGTTCTGCACTGAGCAATGTGGCACTGCTAAATCAGGAGCACACAATTAGGGAGACCTTTGGCAAAAACAATAGCAGCTAAGGGAATTATCTCTCTCCAAATTCTTGTTTTTTTGTGATGCTGAAGGAATATGAAATTTCATATTCTGTGCCTTTGGAATGACACTGTAGACTGGGAGTGGGGGTTGGCACCTGTCACCTAAAACAATAGGTAGGAACTAAATGCATTCAAATTGCCATTGTACAGATTAGGCAGTGTCAGAGACAATGCCATCATTCTATTTTTCCCGTAAAGAGCACATGAAAGACAAATCCAGTGACATATTATGGAGAGAGTTTTCAAAAGTGACTGGGAGGAGCAGGAGAGAATTAAGTGTGAGCATGTTTTAGTACTGATATCAAATGCTCTGCATCTTGGGTTCTGACTGAAGAGTGTTTAGTGCATCCTGTCATATGTTTACTTTCTCTGCATTTTCCTTTCCTGATTGTTCCTGTGTTGAGTAAAGTTGCACTTTCATTGATGCAGTTCTTTCAGCACTGCCTTAGTCACAGCCCGACCAACTCTGGTTGTGTCTTTGTTAGATCTCAAACTAAGCATGGCCATGTGAATCATCTTTTTAATGATAAACATTTCAAATAAATCTCTTGGTACAGCAGTGTGAGTTAGTGGTAACTCAATAGCAAGAACTGTGGGGTACAGGGCAGAGCAGAATTTGTCTCACCTTAATTGCTCTGTCCTGCTAAAGAGGTTAATTTTCATATGAGAAAAAAAAAATTCCTTTTAGAATAATTTAAAACCAAAGAAACAAACTAAACTGAGGCTTTTTGTGTGTGCAAATGCAGCGTATTTATCATAGTTTGCAGTAGCTTGTTTGCTGGTTTGTTTTTATGTTTCCTTCCTAATGTCATCAGAGTGCTCCTGGGGAAAAAACCTCGAACAACAAACATCAAACTGACAATAGGCAGGATAAGTATCCCCACACCTTGTATCACATGAAACAACCGCAATAAATAATTAAGAGCAGCCATAACATCACACAAATGTTTGACCAAAAATTGATGTCTCACACTGCATTTTAAATGTCAGAAAGTCAGGGACTGGTGAACAATGCATGGAGAAAATTCAACAGCAAAAAACCTGGAAATGTCCTATTTCTGTATCAAGTGGCAACATGAGTTACTGTCACTAAACACAGCTGAGCTCAAGGGACAGGAGTTAACTGTGATAATGCACATGTAGATTATAGAATCATGGAATGGTTTGGGTTGGACAGAGCCTTAAAGCCCATGCAGTGCCATTGCTGCCATGGGCAGGGACACCTTTCACTGTCCCAGGCTGCTCCAAGCCCCGATGTCCAACCTGCCCTTGGACACTGCCAGGGATCCAGAGGCAGCCACAGTTTCTCTGGGCACCCTGTGCCAGGGCCTCCCCCCCCTCCCAGGGAACCATCCAATATCTCATCTAACCCTCCCCTCTGGCAGTGGGAAGCCATTCTCCCTTGTCAGGGCACTTCACTTCCTAAGGAATTGTCCCCGTCCAATGAGAATAGGTAGGGCAGTGAGACTCCAGTAGGAGTGTCAAAAGCTATGGCTTCTTTTCCAGCTTCTTTTAATGAAATGACAACTTCAAACCCATATGAAACTAAAAGCTCCTCTGAACAGTTTTTCTCCCCTTGCCTCTGCCTCCCCATCCAAACATTTTCCTTCAAGACTTTCCATGGTCTCATCTGTGTCCCAGGTCCTATGGAGTGGGATTGTGCAAAAGAAGGGAATACTGTGTGTTGTAGATTCCCTATTTTGAGCTGCTCTGGAGACTTACAGGAGTTTCAAGTTGTTGTTGATGCTTCAGACCTATCTATTTTATGTTGTTGTTTTCTTCTTCCTTTTGGTAGTCTGAGCAGTGGATGCTCATGGACATTTGAAGCACTCTGCCTCACCGATACTCTTTCAGAGTCAATTAACCTCAGAAATTATTTGGTTTAGTCTCTGGAGAAGCATTACAGGTATGAGTGGTGAGAATATGGTGGTGGTTCAGTACATTTGAGGAATGTATCCTACACTTCAGGATAGCTTTAAGATAAGCACTTAAGTCCTCAAGTGGAGCTGGACATGGATCCAAGCACTCACCTGGAGGAGGAAGAAGCTGAACCTCATCCATAAACTGTATGCTGAAGTTAGCAGTCCTCTTAAATGAATTTTAGACAGGACAGCTGCTTCTGGGATTTTAACCCATTCAAGGAGATTATTTCAATTACGAAGTGAATATTCTATCACAGCTTAAAGCTGTACTTATGTCTTTAATTGTTACCTACAGCTAAAGATATTGTAAAAGAAAGGCCTTATGAAATCAGATGTTGCTCTGTTGAGTTACCAGTTGGGCTGTTACTTCTTCTAAGTGCAGCTAGCTAAATTCCCATGTGAAGAAATCTTGAGAATGAGAAACTGTTTGCATAACAACCTCTTCTTGGACAGAAAAATAAGTTATACCTGCATAAACAATAAATCTATCCCATGAGAATCAGTGAACAAAAATATGCAAGCTAACCAAAAATACACCCTAGGCATTTACCGACCAATAAACTGAGTGTCACTGTATTGTTAGACAGTTAGGTCTAACAAAATGCCTTCTGATATTTCCTATATATATGAGCCTTGTGAATAAAGAATTGGCTATTATGCATGAAGAAACTGAGTCTCATCTGCTTTATTGATGCAACATTTAAATCTTTCTCAGTGTAAAGCTGTTGTCACAGGGGGATTTGAAACTTGGCTTTCTACTTTGATCTGCTTGACTCTGATGCTGCAGTGGCAACTGTGAAGATACATCAAGGCCTGGTTGAAGAGATAGATGAGCAAATTCTTGGCTACAATAAACCAGCACAGCTTTACTGAAGTCAGTAGAACTATGTGGAACCTCCTATGAGCTGGAATCTCCTACTGTCGCAGTTTGCAGTGTGAATTTGGAATCTTTTGGAACTTCTTCTTTATGTGCTTCTACTTGTATTTTTTAAAACGTCCATAGATACCATTGATATATCACCTTTGAGTCTTGCGAAATGAGTGTGGATGTTAACAAGGAAAAAGATAAATTAAAAAAAAAAGACAAAGAGGAAACATTATATTGATCCCTTTATAAGGTACAAAGAAGAAAGTGGCCTTATGCTTATCACAAATTTGCAGTAGATAGACCACAAGAAATCCCAAGGGATTCACACTAAACCTTGGAATGCTGCAGTGGATCTGTTCCTGCTGCAGCCGAATGCCATTCTTTCAGGGTGTTTGTTCCTGTATTAGTTATGCCAGAAAAGTACTGGAATCAATCTTGGACACTTTAGTGTTACTTGAGAACAGATGGCTCTGTTCTCTTGACACGATATTAAAGGAGCAACTTTGTGACAGGTCGTAAGAGTTTTACTGGTGTAGATGTTTAGCCTTGAGTGATTCCCTGGCAGTCAAATAACAGTTGGAACAGTTTTATGACTAAGCTTGGGGACATAGGATTCCTGCTAAAATGACAAATTTAGGATCCATTTGTGTGTATCTTTAATGAGTTACTTTGCCAATTGTAGTATGGCAGCGTAAGAACAATTTATTTGATGAAACAAATGGTACAGAGATCTATAGCTGTGTTACCCCACATGGGACTGTTTCCATATTTACTGCTAGATGTTGTATTAAACACAGGAATTATGGGTTGTTATTACAATAAGACTCTCGTTATCTAGTTATCAATAATAATAATGATAATAATAATAATAATAATAAATAGCACTCTAAAACTTGCTTTGCAAGCTGATGTGGACTTGGCCCTGATAACTGAAATTATTATTGCCTAAATCACTTTTATAGGATTTATTACTTTATGATGTGGCTGTAAGTTATGCACAGATTATAGTCAGTGACACAAGCAAAAATATATATTTTAGAGAGAAGTGGTTATTTTTCTCAAACATCTATGAAAATAAATTATTTCTATATTTGCATATGTGTCTGTCTCTCCAGATGGTCAGAATCTATGTGGATGTAGAAGGTCTGATTTTTAATACTGAATTACTCCCTTTTTAAAAAACCAACATAATATTAAGAATTTTGAGGACAAGTTATCCAAATTGTGATTGCTTTTACGTTGCTCTTTACTTATTTATGAAGAAATCTGTTTTACACAAAATTTGCTCTTTATGACACTTCATGAGTAGTTGTTTATATAGCTGAATAAGAGAGAAATGTGTCGATAATGTTCAATAACAATTTCTGTCTTGTGCTTATAAGGTAGAATATGAAACTGTTCTTGACTATTATCTTCTCTTGTGAGTCTTAGTATGTCTATTCCTGAATTGATAATTAAACATTAAATGCCACATTTGAGAGATCATGAACATTTACAGTGATTGCAATACTGTATTAATAGACTGCTAGAGAGAGATACCTTGGGTTTTAAAGCAGGCACAGGTAAACTTAATGAAAGAATTGGCTAATTCTGTCTCTTTAGAATTATTAAAACCTGTGGTTTTTATAGGACTCTGTTTTCTCAACTCTGAGATGGTGTGCCTGGAGTCAAATTGTAGGAATTTCCTAGCCTATAAAAAAAGATTGAAACTTATAATTTACAAAAAATCCAAGCCCTTCATGAAAACAGAATTTTACAAGTAGATGTCCTTGAATAGCTCAAGATTGAAGTACATCCATTTTCAGAAAATAAGGTGTACATTTCTGTCCCTGTAAGAATGAAAGAGAATAAAATTGTTGGATATTCCTTATTAATGTTATGTGGACTTTTGCTAATGATTACACAAACCATTAGAGAGATGACAGCTGAATTAATAATTGCCATAATTTTCTCCTTTGTTTTCTGTAAATATGCTTTCTGTAAATATTTCTACAGAGTGTCTGTTAATTACGGCCCCTCTCTGGGCAAAGATGATGGAAGAAATTAATAAAATATATGCAGAACTTGATTCATTTTGACAAGTTCCACAATTTGGACCATGTTCCTCAGGGCCTGACATGCTCAGTTCTTCCTGGACTCAGTGACGTATTCCTTAACATAACAGAATGCAACATCCTGCCTGTCAGGACCTCCTCATGGTCTCCCAGGTCCTGGAAGCCACAGGCTGCTCTTCAGAGTCTTGTTCTCCTTCCAGATGGCACATAGCCAAAGATGATGAATTCAAAGATGATGGCCTTCCTCCCCATGCACCCTTGGCCCCCAATGGCAGCTGAAGGATCTGCTCCATTCTTGGTCATAAATGTTACTGATGATGAATTTTCATTTCAGACAAAATCAGGGACTATCATGCCTGCAAGGATTGACTGACACAGGCTCCACTTGTGCCAGCAAAGCAAAGGCAAATTATTACACAGTTTACCAGTATTTATAGGTCACTAGGTTCAAATAAAATTTTCCACTCTGACCCTGTTGTCCTGGTCCCCTTTAGAAACACCATCTTCTGATTATTCTTCTTATGCTAGTAATGTCCTTTGTTATCTCTTTCGTCAGTAATATCCTTGTTGCATCTTCCTTTGTCAAAGCAGTCAGAGGGTCAGAGTGACCAGATATGATGTCTTCACTTCTCTTCTTGCCTTGAGGTTATCTTTTCCTCGGCTTTCACTGTACCAGGGCCACAAAGTCTGCAATGCCACCCAGCTCAGCTTCTGTAGCTATCTGATCTCCGACAAAGCCAGTGTCAGAAATGAACTTTGCTTTTGTTGTCTCTGGGGGCAATGGCCTGGGGGACTGGTGGGAGTTCTTTGTGTGAGGCCTTCTCTCCTCAGAGTAATGACTACTCCAAGCTGGTTTAAGCCCCATGTCTCCCATGGCATGGTGACGTCATTGTTTCATGTCGAAAAATTGCTGTAGTTCAAATAGATGTTCCATCAATTTTTAATCTTTACAGGTTTGGAAAGATATTGGTATCCTGAAGGGAAGCTACAAGAAAGATGGAGAGAAACTATTTCCAAGGGACTGAAGTCATAGGGCAAGGGGGAATGTTTTCACACTGACAGAGAGAATTAGATTGGATATTGGGAAGGATTGGTTCCCTGGGAGGATGGGGAGAGCCTGGCACAGGGTGCCCAGGGAAGCTGTGGCTGCCCCTGGATCCCTGGCAGTGTCCAAGACCAGGTTGGTCACTGGGGCTTGAAGTAGCCTGGGACAGTTGAAGGGAGTGGGACTGGATAAGCTTTGAGGTTTCTTCCAGCCCAAATCATTCCAGGATTCTATGATAATGCCATTTAACATTCATGGATATTAACCTATGCAACACAGCGAGGGCTAATTTTTTTTATTTATCACCTTCTCCAAGTAGTGCCAATTTGGGAGCCATCCATAATCTCTCTGACATTATTATTCAGCAAGTCAGAACTGATAAATCTGAATTATCAGGTCTCACTTGTCAGCACACGTGCCATCCTTGAACAAATGCAAAATCAATTCCAAACCAGAGGCTATGCGTCTGTCAACTGTTAACCATTGACTGCAGAGTAAGTTTACATGTTTCCTAGTGGTTAGCAAATTGTGGCAAGCTTCTGGATGCCCAGCTTAGTTTAGGAATTAAGATCATATATACACTCTGCAGAGGCAGCAAGGTAAAGCACATAATGACTCCTGTATTGTATTCTGGAACATAATTCCTCAGCTAATTCAATTTCTCTGCACCTTCCTTCTATTTTTCCATGGTTAAAAAACCCGAAGTTATAAAGTCTGCTAAATGACTAATCAAGACGTTCCTTAAACTTGCTATTAATTACAAGCTACTGACCATGCAGAGAGAATGCTGCTGGTTATCATAGTTCAGAGAATGTTGGAGAAAGATTTCTATGCCTCAACAGCTCTAACTGTCAGAGTCCAGGGCATTCCTTTGGTTGCCCTGGATGAGCTCGGAAGAGGGGTCTGGGACCCGAGAAAGAGGGTTTGAATCCTGAACAGGGGGGTCTGT
>VXBB01014213.1:21271-50302 GCA_013399915.1 Illadopsis cleaveri | reverse complement strand
TCACTGGGGCTTGAAGTAGCCTGGGACAGTTGAAGGGAGTGGGACTGGATAAGCTTTGAGGTTTCTTCCAGCCCAAATCATTCCAGGATTCTATGATAATGCCATTTAACATTCATGGATATTAACCTATGCAACACAGCGAGGGCTAATTTTTTTTATTTATCACCTTCTCCAAGTAGTGCCAATTTGGGAGCCATCCATAATCTCTCTGACATTATTATTCAGCAAGTCAGAACTGATAAATCTGAATTATCAGGTCTCACTTGTCAGCACACGTGCCATCCTTGAACAAATGCAAAATCAATTCCAAACCAGAGGCTATGCGTCTGTCAACTGTTAACCATTGACTGCAGAGTAAGTTTACATGTTTCCTAGTGGTTAGCAAATTGTGGCAAGCTTCTGGATGCCCAGCTTAGTTTAGGAATTAAGATCATATATACACTCTGCAGAGGCAGCAAGGTAAAGCACATAATGACTCCTGTATTGTATTCTGGAACATAATTCCTCAGCTAATTCAGTTTCTCTGCACCTTCCTTCTATTTTTCCATGGTTAAAAAACCCGAAGTTATAAAGTCTGCTAAATGACTAATCAAGACGTTCCTTAAACTTGCTATTAATTACAAGCTACTGACCATGCAGAGAGAATGCTGCTGGTTATCATAGTTCAGAGAATGTTGGAGAAAGATTTCTATGCCTCAACAGCTCTAACTGTCAGAGTCCAGGGCATTCCTTTGGTTGCCCTGGATGAGCTCGGAAGAGGGGTCTGGGACCCGAGAAAGAGGGTTTGAATCCTGAACNCTCGGGTGAGAGAAACCTAAACCCGAGACTAACTGCATGGGAGGACTTCACCATTGAATGTTTTTAGATGTGTTATCCTTCTGTGTCTACATAATAAAGTATAATATCAAAAATTTGTCTGTATACCCTCTGCCCTGGTAATCCTGGCATCCTGAGTTACTTAAAAACAAAGAAAAGAAAAAGCAAACAAAAAAACCCAAAACACAACACATCCACGCCCAAAAAACAAATCACCTCCCCTTCAAAACCCCCAAACAACAACAATAACAACAAAACCCCACAAAAAAACCAAAAAACAAACAAATAATCAAACAAAAAACCCCACCCCCTAAAAACAAAAAACCCTGAGGTAAGTACTGGAGCAATGTAAAAAGAAATAAAATTTCCAGGACAGTTCTAGAGTTGTCTTCTTTAACTAATTTCATGAGATTTTTAATATAGAGTGAACATAAGTGAAAAATAAAAAAATAACTTCTAATGAAGTATTTTTATAGGGGAATATTTTAGGCATACTCTGACTGGTTTTGTATCTTTATATTGCTGAGTAAAGAATAGTTTGTTCTTTTTCTGGTTTAGGCAACTCCCTGTAATTAAAAGCATGAATAGAAGTAGTCGTGGTTTGACATACATTCTCTAGTAACTGATCCTCATTGCAATCCAGAGAGCAATAGAAAAATCCTGTAGGTCCAGAGAAGGCCTCAAAGACGCTGAGGGGGCTGGAGCACGTCCCCAGTGAAGCCAGGCTGGGGGAGCTGGGGTTACTCAGCCTGGAGAGGAGAAGTTTTGGGGTGACCTCAGTGTGGCCTTGCAGAGCTTGAAGGAGCTGCAGAAAAGATGGAGAGAGACAATTGCCAAGGGCTGGAGGAACAGGACACTGGGAATGGCTCCCACTGCCAGAGACAGGGATAGATGGGATATTGGGAAGGAAATTGTTCCCTGGGAGGGAGGTGAGGCCGTGGTGAGCAGCTGTGGCTGCCCCTGGATCCCTCGCAGTGTCCAAGATCAGACTGCATGGGGCTCAGAGCAGCCTGGGACAGTGGAAGGTGTCCCTGCCCATGGCAGTGGGTGGAATGGGATGATCTTTTATTTCCCTTCCAGCCCAAACCATTCCATTATTCTGTGATTCTATGACAAGACTTACCATACCCAGTTTTAATACTTAATTCCATTTCTCATTGATTCATACACAATAAGCGACGAATACAAATATTAATTCAACATCTTACTCATAACTCAAAATCACTTTTTTTTGTTGTTTCTAAGAGTTTCTGAGGTCAGCTATAGAATGATGATTCTGATATTTTCAGCCAGTGGATCTTTGTGGGAACTGATAGTGGTCAGAACATTGATTCTTAGGCTCCAGGCAGTGCCTTGAACCTTGTCAGAAAGCCAAGGACAAAATTCTCTCAGTCTGGCCTAGGAAATCATAAGGAGGAATCCAAAACAATCTTGTATATACCGTCCTCCTGACACCTGGTGTTTTTCTAACTTGTTTACTGGTAGAGATGTTTACAAAAAGGTGGTGGCCTAAAGGACCAATCCTATTCATTGTACCGAAACACTGTATAAAAAGAATCTGTCTTTCAATAAACTTTGCTATAAGCCCTCTGAAGAAATCGGAGTTCTATGTTTCGTTACATAAGCTGTCCTGTATCATAACAATAGACCTTCACTGGCTTTCAAACAAGGTATGTGGATTTTTTGTTTCATCATATACAGGCTTATTTTGCCTTTTTTTTACAACAGCAGACACATATCCAAAGTACAGAACTGCATTTACCATCTGAAATCTGAACAGGACAGAGTACATGCAGTGCTGAGAAGGTAGAGAATTAAAAGTGGTGTCCAAGTTGTAAAATCACAGAAGGCAGTGGGTTTTCTGCAGCAAGCAGGCAACCACACGTTATCACACGCCCCAGGCCAGTTGTTCTGCAACCATTTACTTCCCCAGCAGGAGCCCTTCACTCCAGTCACACTTCCTTAGCAATTCTCCACATTTGATCGATTATTCAAAGAGCTGACTCTGTTTTCAGACCTGCAGAGTTTTTCAGATGCACTTATGTAGTGGTGTGGTTTTAGTTTTATCAGTTCCATGTATGTGTTTGTTCCATGCTTTTATGCTGTTTTATATAAGTCATAATGGTTTGTTCCTTGTACTCCCATGTTTAACCCTTTTGTGGGTTACCCCAGTTACTGTTAATTGTCAAACATTATGTTATGGAACCCCCGGGTCCTGTCAGTCACTTCGGGGCCTCTCCCTGGGGCTAGAAAGTTCCAGTGAGGGCGTTGAGTGATTGGGAAGGATCCCTGTTATTTCCTCCCTTGCCTCCTTGATTTGTTCCACTGTCTTTCTTTTGTGTACAGAGCCTCTCCCTCCGTCCCCTTGATTGGTCCCACACTGTACCCTTCCCCTCGCTCCTCCCCTGCATTTAAGGTGTTGCACAGAGATGATCTGCGCTCTGTCTCTCTGGTGGTTAGGTGGTCCCATGTGGACTTCAATTAACCCCAGTTGCTGTTCACCCATCAGAGTCCTTCCTTCATTCCTTGTCATTGCTCATGCTGCCGCCGTGGCAAAAGCCCCACAGGATCGGGAAGGTATCCCCAGATACTGGACCGTACCTGGCACTGCGGCCAGTGTCAGAGCCAGCCAGGCAAAGCAGGATGAGACTCCCAAGACACCGTGACCACCGCACTCTTAGGCAAAAAGTTTGTGGGTTAATTTCTTATCTTAATATATAATTTACAGGACAATATTTCTTATTTGGCGTATTAGTTTTCGTGACATGGAAAATTACTATTAATCAGATATTTTAGTCCTCTAAAGCACAAGAAATTCTTTGCTAACTTAAATGGACAGGTTAGTTCCTTACCTTCTAATGCAAAAGTCCTCTCATAAATGATTTTTCTCTTTTAGTTAATTCTACTTTTTGAAAAACTTACTGCTAATTGGTCTAGCTGAAAAATATGCCTTTTCTTCTCTGAGATTCATACATGAAAACCTCTCCTCCCATGTGACAATACTCTTCTTTCTAGGGTTGTTTTCTTTTGTAGCATTTATTGTTCCTTTAGGGCAACTCTGAAAGTGAACTAATTAAGCTTTCTTCAAGAGGTTCTGAAAAATTAACTATTTTAGGAGAGGAGGTAAAAGCTAATCAACTCTTGGGTATTAAAAAGTTGGATTTCATTATAGACTTAGTTATTCCTAATTAGTTGATCTGATGGATGCTTCTGAATAGTACTGCATTGTTCTTGACATATTATGGTGGGTTTTTTTTCATGGTGGACAGTCTGTCCTTATCAACCTTGTCCTAACTCCAGTTCACCTGCCCTAGAAATTACTTGTCCTTTAGGGTGCTATTTGGAGGAATAAATCAAGATAAGGAAAAATGACAAAGAAAAAAATACATGCAGTTCCACTAAGAATGTTTTTTAAAATCAAAATTGTTCAGCATATTATGTACTTTTGGCATCAACTTCAATTAAGTATTTCATTCATTGTTTTTTATGCTACTAATAATACATGGAAACCCTTTTTTGAACCTATAGCAATACATAGTATTTCTTGAAAAGAAGTTTCCAGTGTGAAATTCTGGTTTGGGAGGAATTGTTTAATCATTAAAACTGTTACACTTTGAGTGCTGATTTTGCAAGATTTAAAAGGAGAATGCAGTGATGGCAGAGGCAAAGAGAAGTGGTTGACCTTGCCACTGGATGTCATTTTATGAGGCATCTCCTAAAGCCTTTTTCTTTTAAGTGCATCCTAAATGGGTAATAACAGACTTCTCAGGCTTCTACAAAGAGCCAAAAATTGATGTGTAGTTTTTGTTTCTCATTGGTGGTGTAATCCCATCAGAATTATGGAAGTTAAATTCTCTGTCATGTGATTCTTACAGCCATGCTCCAAGTGTGGAAGTGTGGAATTTACCAAACCTTTTCTTGGACCTGTAAAACTGGCAAAATGAGCAGCATGTGAACACACAATTAATTAGAGGAGTAACTGAAAGTGCCATTTCCTCTCTGCTTCAGAGGTCTCAAACTCTGAGTCTCACCCTCATGTCAAAAGAATGATAAATAACATTTTGGTTTTCTAATTTATTTTTTAAAGTTGTGGCTTAGTATTCAAAGATGACAGAGAGGTGTCCTTAGATGAGCTGTATACATTGCATTACTCAGACCCAGCATAAACTGTAAAAACTAAAATTAGATTTAGAAAAAGATGAAATCAGCAATTGGCATCACGTTACAAAACTGTGAGACAGGAGCTGTTGCAGAACTCTTCAGCCCATTGCATTTGCAGCTCTTCAGCAGCCTGTCCATGTTACAGTCCTGATGGTGCCAGGAATATCAAGCTCTATTCCCCATTAGAAGACAGGACTCAGAATAGCTCTCCACCTGTTCCCTCACAGACAAGTCCTTCTTGCAAAACCAAAAAGAGAAAAGGCCTTTTCTTGAAGCAATACATTTGAGAATAATTTTTTTTCAGTTTATCTTTTAAGAAAAAAATAAAGAGGTTCAGCATCAGCTTCTTTCTCCCCACCTCTCCCCCCCTCGCCCCCCTTTCCCCCATCCCCACAGCAGTGCTCCCAGAAAGGATTACTTTTCAGTAGTTCCTCCCATTACCCAGGAGAAAAGAGAGGAAGAATACTTTGAAAGCTGTCTGGCATATTTGGGGGCCACATTCCTTCCATCTCTTTATATCCTTTCCCATTTATTCATTACCTTTATCAGCAGGACACACAATACTTTGTGAGACTGTGATTTTTTTTACAGTCATGGAATACTCCAGTAAAATTAAATTTTCCTTCCAGCTGCCTCTGTTTTTAAAAAGTCTGTATTTTTTGATGATTGAATCCTTGCAAGCTTTGGTGGTAAGGTTGTTAATAACAAGTATGTTCACCTACAGCTGCAGTTCAGTAGGAACTATACTTGTGTGTGCTAGTTTAGCACAGACAGTGAAGTGCAATAGGTGAATTCTTTTAAACTGACAACGAAAATAGCCAATTGCATGTAGGGATCCACCTCTGGGAAACACATAGCCTTAAAAACTGGAAAGAAGCCTGAGGTCGCTCTCTTCCTTCTGGCTTCACAGGAGGTAAGGCAGTCCTGGTCCCTCTCCTTTGGAGGGAGGGCTGGGACGGCCAGGCCTGCCTAGGCCCATGCCTGGGCTTCCATGGGAGGCCCGCCTGGCCTGGAGACTTCCAGGCCAGANAGAGATAATTTGTGGATTTTTGAGCAAAGGTGTTTAGGATAGACTGTACAGTCCCATGAGATGCCTGAACAGAGAGAAAGAGATGAGAAACTCCTGCATGAGTGAAAGAGGTGAGAAGACATCTCTGTTCCTTGAAATGAGAAATCCTTTGCCTTGAAGCCGCTTATCTTTAAAAGGTGACACCCCAGATGCCTGAGTTCCACAACCCATAAGCAGCTTGGGCAACTGCTAATAGGAAGAGACCACATGGAAGCAGATTTTCCCCTGGGCGGCTGTTTCTGTGAGAGTTCCAACCCACAAAAGAACTTCTCTAGGTTGTCAGTGAGACAAAAATTCCATAGTAAACAAAAGACTCCTCTCCTAAAGAATCGATGAAAGACTGTATTTAAATGATGAAACTGACTGAATGTCATAAGTTTTGTCTCTATGTGGTTTGTAAAAAAGTGAGTACTTGTGGGGGAGGAGAGGGGTTTTGAAAGTTTTCTCTTCTTTTTCTTACTGTGTGTTAATAAACTACCTTTTTATTTCTAAGTTGATCCTGTTTTGCCTTTTTTTCCTCCCAAAATCCTATCTCTCAATCAACGAACATAAATCCACCACATAAATGATGCGTTGGCCGGGAAAACAAACCAAAACTACAACATTGTGTTAAAAAAAAAATAAATTACAGTTTCAAGCTGTAGGAAAGTAGAGGGTTTACCATTTGCACTCTAAGCTCTCATCAGATTTTTACTGTTCTTTGCTGTTTTGTTCTGTTATTATAATGTTCTTTGAATTACCTAAGTAGCCAATGGGAGAACTACTTACCTGCTCTCGAGAGCTCTTGACATCAGCATGAAACAATGACAATGCATGAAAGTGTTTTATAGAAAGAGACAGATAGGGGAAGAGATATGAAGAAACTAGACATTTAAAGTGACATTACACATTTTATGAAATGAAAAAAAAACACACTGAAAGTCAAAAGCCTTTAGCAGCAGCATTTTTAAAAGGCCTAGTATCACAGTAAATAAGATTTTTCAGAGCCTTTTGGAACAGGAATAAGATGTTGTCATTGCTCTCTATTGGTAAATTATCCTTGAAAAAAGGGAATATGCTTCTAGGAAATGTTAACTAATGCTAAGCAAATTTATTCCTAGCAAACAAGTAATGCTTTTACAATAGAATCCGATCCAAAGGAAAAGTTTATGGCACAGTTGTAGTGGGATAACATCCTTGAAAATTGAAATTATTTTTGTGTGTACACAGATACCAGGGGTATTTGAGAGCCTTTATGAACCATAACTTGGGGATTAGCAACAGGGGAAAAGGTTCTAGGAAAGGATCCTTGCCAGCTGGTACTTCACTGGCAAGGCTAGGGTGCTGAGGAGCCTGTGGGGGGGCCAGAGAGATGCTAGCTACTCTGCACTCCTTTGTAGTCTGCCCCAGGCAGTTCTCCCAGCTTAGGGGCCAAGGGTTTTAGGGCTGGGGGACAGGGGAACTGGGGAGCCTTGTTTTGACAGTTCCTGCATTTTCCCTTTTTCACTCAATTCCGTCCAAATTAAAAGAAATGGTTTGAGGAATTTAGCAGCTGAGTTATCTCCTTGTCTCACTAGGACTATTAATTCTGTCCCTACTTGATCCCAGAAAGGGACTTTCTCTACCTCTGAGGAGGATACGTTTGGAAAATGCACAAATAGCCATTGCACAAACCTTTTTAACAAACCCTGGGAATATTTTAACTTCCTCCCTCCCCCTCTAAGATTCCCACAACTTGAAAGAACATCCCTTTCTGGGAAGCCGACAGTTTTGAAGGCGACAGTTTTGCACCCCTAGCTGTCTTTTCTGTCAGCTACACACAACCCTTCCCTCCCCTGTGGCAAAAGGAAAAACAAAACAGAAACTGCCGGACACCGGTCTGGATGGGGGGATGCAATCCGTGCGGCTTCCTGTGGCTTCCATCTCCCTCAGGAAGCAGTGCACTCCCACCTGTTCACTTATTCACTTCACTGTCCCTCTGTCTGGGATACTCACCACCTTCAGTCATCCAGAACAAAAATCCACAGGAGAGGTCCCTTGCCAAAGACCGCCCTTTTGAGTGCCAAAGGGTTAATGCCTTCTCCTTCTGGAGCACTGCCAGACAGAAGTTGGTGTGTTCACGGAAGGCTTCTGACGACCAAATTCTCTTGTTGAGCGCCAGATGAAGTGAATGGGCAAGGAGACCAGCTCCTTTTTAATGCCTTTATTAAGATCAGCTCTAGGTGGGGGCTCGAGGGGTTGCGCAATCCACCACTGCTCCCGATGGACGGGAGGTGTTCAGCTCTGCCGCAGGGCAGAGCCGGGACCTCTTGCAGGAGTCCCTGGAAGACGCTGGCTCATTGGAAAGTCTAGGGAAGTCCTGTGTAGAGGATACTTTTAAAGTTATGGTGACAAGCTGGAACTCAGCTCTGATCGGTGTGAAGTTCTTCCCGGTTCTGTCGACTCAGAGTGGTTTTTTTCAGTTCTTGGTTTGGTGCTGGCTCGTTGTTTTAAGGGGTTTTATGTCCAAAAAGTGTTCCATGAACACTTGAAGCTTTTTTATTTGCATGTCAGGTGGTGTTATTGGTTGCTATGTGGTTGCTATGCAGGGAGCAGCAGGGATAGTTCAGGGAAAGGATTGTTTACAAAGGGGTTTTAGGTAATCAGCATTCAACAGATAAAACATTCAGGAAAGGCACTCTCAATTACAATAACAATCGGTTTGAGCTAAACAGAGTACTTAACAGAGAAAGACTTTTACTACAGGCAAGGTAAACAGCATTCAACTGAACTTTAAAAAAAACCCAGTACTTTGTTTCTTACACCAGATATTGCCCTTACCGGAACCTTCCTGTTAGCCCAGATTTCTGCAATGGATGATTTTGTGTGGGACACCTCCTCCCAAACCGAGTTGCGGGTGGGGTTTCTCTGAGCTTTTTGGCTCTACTGCTTAGATATCTTTTTTCAGCGCAGGTAGAGGACAAGGACTAAGAAAGGAAGATCTGTTGTCCTTAATCCAGAGAGTTTATGCCCCGAATTGCTGGCGACAGATAGACCGTGAGCACTGGGCACAACAAGTTATGTACCAGAGGATTTTGGGCAAGTAACAGCTTCTGGCCAACAGTGGGGAAGTACAGGAGATAAACAAGGTTTTTGGGGACGAATAGGGAATCAGTGAAAGGAAAACAAATTATACAGACGAATAAAAATTGTTTTGGGGAGAGATTGGCTTAGAAACTTCAGGAAAAATGGGCTGGGGTCTGGATAACTGACAAGCTCTGGGGCAGTAAGCAGTTTTTCATACAGAACCCCAGACTGAGACTAAACAAGGGGTACAGAACCATTTAGAAACTTTAAAACTTGAACAAACTGCAACAGGAAATAAATATTATTTTACATGATTAATCAAACCAGTCCTTAGAAGATGTAAATGGTAAAAGATTTATTGTCAGATTTGTGCCAGATTTCATACAGGTACCAATGAAACCTGGTTTTTATGCAAATTTTCAATATCTTGAACTCAATGAACATGTCTTCGGACAAAGTCTAGACAAAGATAATGAAGGGTGTGCATGCTTACCTGAGGTCATAACTGGTATTGTGAGGAAAAATTGGGGAAAATATTGTAGTTTAATGGTGAGAGAAGAGCAATGGGAAGCAGAACTCTGTAATTCTCATCCTGGCCCCTGCTGTCTTGCTGTGTGCCTTTCGGCTAGGAGTGTGGCATTCCTGTTTCTTACTTCAGGTGCTTTAAAAATCAAGTATAATGCCCTTTATACATCCCTTCCTGTCAGGGATTTTGTGAAACTGAATTAATGTTTAAAAAGTGCTTTTGGATTCTGTAATTTAGGCACTTTGTAAGTGCAGTGTATTAATATTTTACTGAATACAGTAATTCCTGAATTTTAAGCAGAAAACCCACTGTTAAATGTTATAGTCGGCATGGGTGCAAATATTAAACTTTTGAATATAAATTAGCTTTAAATCATGTTTCCTCATGGAAAAGCTACCATAGCAGTCATTCCATTTTCAGCTGGAATCTGCCTGGGTAGAATTTAGTACAAAGTCATTTTTGAATACACTGATATCTCTTTAACTTCAACAATACAGACAGCACTTTGTTAGATTTCCATTTGATAGATACAAATGACAATCAAATTATTTTTGTAATGAGGCATTCGGAAATACACAGAGCAGAGGGGCAACAAATGTTACTTTGAATTAATATTTAAATCTCATTGTTTGAAAATCCTCTTGAAAGAAAATCATGATTGATTTTTAATAGCATGGAAGCCCCTAGAGTCCTTCAACTCTATCAGCTCTGTAGTGTCAGTCTCTTTTAATCAATCCTTCTTTTATCACTAGGCCCTATATGACAGCCTGAAGTTTCACCCTGAGGTGTAAAGCAGTGAAATATATGTGACTTATCTGACTTCAGCTTTAAAAGAATTACATGGAAGCAGAAGGACAAATGCTGTCCTGATTGCATTCAGCTTGCTGCATGTCATTGAAAATGGAATTGGCAAAATAGAGCGACTTGAGAAGTAGGAAATAGCAATTTTCTAAATAATGACTTTTTCTTTTACATGATAATGGTCAAAGTCAGTAGTCATATAAACCTCCACACTGAATTATAAAATGTTTAAACTGACAGGAGAAGCCTAATTCACATAAAACCAAAGACAGAGCTCTCAACTGATGTGAAAGGACCTCAAATGTAGTGACTCACATCACATTTTGGCTCAGGAAAATGGAATATCTTGTGACAAATATCCCAGAATTGCATCTCAACACAGATATTTCTTCTTGTCTCTCTTCCACTGTATTGCGTGAACTATGTTGTCTTCCTCCATTCAAAAGCACTGTCTTTAACAGATATTTTCTTAATGATACCTTATGGAGTTCATAGGGAATTTGAAGATATTTCAGAAAAAAATGTATCACTAGGAACACAAAAAATTAGTTTGCCCACCTTCCTATTGTTATTTCTATTTCTCTCTGTACCAAGATGGATTTTTAAAATGCAATGTGGTCTGAATCTGGTGAAGTGAGTGAAGAATTCCACGTCTTAGGTCAGATACCAAATGTAGATCTTGGTACACTTGGTCTGTAAGTCTTTTGAGCAGTGAACAGCTGCTATGACCAATATTAATGTGCAATTTATAGATTATTTTCAAAGCCTGTTCTGTCATGTTATCACAAATGTGACTGAATAGTGATGTTTAGTGGTATGACCCTCTTTTTCTTTTTATACTATGTTTGCACTTAAGTGTTTGCAGCCATGATAAACACTTTGGTCTTTTGGTTATGTGTTCAGAGGACAAAATTGGTTTACATTAATGTGGTGAATAATGCCCCAGAACAGGTGATTAATTATATCTTTAACTGTTAGGTACACTTCTGCTGTCTTAAGGCAATACTATTACTGCTATTTATTCTTTTTTAAGATTCCACAAGTGAAACTGATAAAAATATGCCAAATTTTTTTAAAAAGTAAAAGGAATGTATTTGTTAAGAGACCAAATCTATATTAATACAGCTACACTGCTTTGTCCAGCCTCTAAAAGCCGATGTGTCTCGTGATATGACAAACCTCTAGAATGTTACCTCTTATAAAAGCAGAGATATTTTTCTTCTAATTCTGCTGGTAAATCACAAGTGTGTAATATGAATGCAGTGATATATTTATGCAAATCTACAAAGCCAATATTAGATGGGGCTTACACTAAATGATGACTTTTGTTCGTTTATGTAACAAGGAACGCTGGAAGTGTGTGTAGTTTAAATGTATTTGGGTGTATTGCAGCTGTGAATCCAGAAAGTTTGTAAAGCTGAAAAATATCAGTAGAGGGAGCTCCTACTGCATTTTTTGAGAAAGATGCTTTCTAACCTTTGGTGGACAAGCCATTTGCAATTGGGAGGAAGCTACCCCTTGTGATGTGCTCTCTGACTGCTTAGCAGCACATTTGAGGCAAACGACATAATAACATGAAAGGAAAATGGCTTGATATCCATCTGCCTTGTCATCTTTTGTGGATTATGGATTGATTGCAGGCTGCAGACCCCATATAGAACCATTGTTTCACTTCCCTCTTTTTTCTTCAGGGTCTCACATTGAATCTTTTCAGTCACCTCAAATGTCAAGGCAGGACTGAAAAAAATCAATAGAAGAATTTGGTGTGACATGGGGGAATATAACTTGTCTAAGTAAAAGGGAAAGAGAACAAAACAACATGTTTTTTCCTCAATATCCCATGTCTTCTTGATCAATAAAATTTAATATTTGCTGGTCTTAGAGTCTAATGGCCAATTCCCAGTATTCTGAAACATCTTAAGAGTGTCATTTACTCATTTTCTCATCTGCCTTTTCCAATAAGTAAGAAAGCAGATGGAGGAGATCAAACATTGCTGACCTTCTCTGTGCAGAGTTCCTCAGAAACTTCTCTCCTATGGGATGGTTCCTTTGATGGAAAGGAATCCAAAGACCCCTGGCATGGCTGACAGGGATCAGGAAGCAGCATAGGTTGAGTCTCTCTTCAGGCTTCTTCCATTCCCAACTCATTCTCGTGTCAGAGGCTCAGTGGTTCAGCTCTGAACGGTCACTAAAACAAAGGACAGTGGGGCTGTAGTTCAACTGAAACAATGCTTTAACACACTGCTGAACTTAGATGTGTGATTGCTTTACAAATTTGCCCAATGGTTTTGACACTGAGATCTGCCCAAAATGTAATCTCTTGCCTTAAAGTGTCTTTCTGCTCATTTCTCAGTTAAAGATGTTGGCCATGCAAATCCCCATCTTCCTGTTTGGAGGAGCAAAGCAACAGATTCTGTGTTTTCTTTTGTGTTAAAAGAAACTTCAGCCTTTAAATTATCTTGGGATATTCATGCTACATTTAAAAAACTGTTTTATTTTTTATAAAATAAAATTTAAACTAGTAAGTTTTGGTCAGTTTAAGATATTTAGATTTCTGTATACACATGTAGGTGTTTAATAATGTTTCCAGAATCACTGACATTCCTTTCAGCTTTTAAAGCTTATATTTCTTGATGTGTAATGCTTTCCAAGTCCTAGGCTTAAGCAACTGATGTTGGCTGAGTGTCATTCTTAAAGTATGAAACAACCCACATTTGGTTCATGCATTGATTCAAATTGCAGTTGTCTTCATGACTGGATTTATTGAGCATCTCATGGTTAACAGACACACTGAATTCTTGTGTCTTATAGGCTGGGCATCAGCCAGAAAGAAGAGTTTAACCTGAAAGCTGTCCTTTCTATTCAGTGGCTTAATAGATATTCAGGGTTTTTTTTAAAGAATCAATTTACTGAGTCATCCTTAGTTTCTTTCTCCACACAGTCTAGAATATTTACTGTGAAACCTCTCACTTAAAAGATAAATGTGTAAGAAATATTTTTCATAAAATAATGAGAAGCATTAGCAAGTTTTTATCTTACTTTATTCCTAATTATTTCCCTTGAGCAAACTGAGGAATTTTTCAAATCCGATGATTGTTGTATCTCTGTTGTATCATGTTTACAAATCATCAGAAGATTTTAAAATCCTTTTAGTAATTGACAATAAAATATTCAGTTACATCAAAAGTCTAGATCCTTGAGGGAATTTTTAATTTGCCATACATATTTGGTTTTGCAGCTTTTCAGGAAATAATACATTTCCACTTACTTGCATAAGTTAATCCTTCTTCATTTTGAAATTTTATTCTGCTGAGTTGTGTTCCAAATACCTGTGAGATCAAGGAAATTTTTGTTATAGCCTCAGTTAGCAGTATATGCAGTGCAATGCAGAAATGTTTATGCAAGTGTCCTAAGTTCAGTCCAGTTGGAAAAAAAAAAAAAAAAAAAGAAGTGGCACAATGGAAGAAAGGCCAGCTTATGGATTAGTGCTGAAGCCTGAAAGCATACCATAAATACTGGGCACTCGAGAGCTCTCATCTTTATGATGTATTTTAATTGGTTTTAAGAACTGGCACATAAGACTTGTAAAATGGATACATTGAGCTGCTGGATGACAAACACACCTGAATAAACGTGTGGCACAAGAACTGTTGGCTCTGCAGGTGGGTCAGAGGAACAGATTCTATGTTTTAAAAATCCCTGGGATCCCTGACTCTGATTGGTGGCTGCAGTGCAGTGGCTTGGAATGTACCACAGGATCATGGGATAGTTTGGGCTGCAAGACACATTAAAGATCATCCCATTCCACCGCTGCCATGAGCAGGACACCTTCACTATCCCAGGCTTCTCCAAGCTCCAATGTCCAACCTGGCCTTGGACACTGCCAGGGATCCAGGGGCAGCCACAGCTTCTCTGGGCACCCTGTGCCAGGGCCTGCCCACCCTCCCAGGGAACAATTCCTTCCCAATATGCCATCTATCCCTGTCCTCTGGCAGTGGGAAGCCATTCCCTCTTATTCTGTCCCTACATGCTCTTGTAAAAATCCTGGCCCAGCTCAGCAAACTCTCCAAAATGTATGACTTAAGAAGTACCATTTTGTTTTTAGAGAGAAAAGAAGATAATTACACTTAGAATATTGATATTCATATGCCCCCTGTAGATGTATTGATGATAATCCCCTGGCCTGAGTTTAATTCCATTCTTGAGTAAAGACTTTCATATTTTTTCAAGGCTTTTTCTGGAGCCAACCTTAAGAACTAAAAAGAAAAATGACTACTTGAGGTGCTGATTTAGCTTCAGCAACTTAGCCCAGTGCTAAAAGGCGCTCAGGGGTTGTGACAGAGCTTTGCAAGATCTAACTCTGGGCATCTGACCACTAGGCCAAACCCCTTGCTAGGAATCCCAAGCTGAGCCTGCTTGTGTGCTCTGCAGACAGAATCCTGCACTTCAAGTGTGCAGGTCAAAACTAAGAAGGGTGTGCTGTTTCTTCTGCTGTATTTATGCTTTTCATGTGACTGAGGACACAGCCTTTTCCCTGTGCCTGGTGTGAATGGTGCTGAATAAGCAATGGACTGAGAAGGCACAAAGACCTCAGTGGAACATCCTGCAGTGCTGATAGAACTGGGACTCACAACAAACCCCCTGTACTTGTGGAAGCCTGGGGTCATTGTGTCGGGTTCCTTAAGGCGCATTTGACATTTTGATCCAAAAGTAGGTGACTTTATTCAGCTGTTGCTCACAGTTCCCAGTCTCTCATGAAGATAGAATTCTAATTCCTCTAAAAAAATAACAAGAATAACTGCTATTTTCAGGAGATAGTTGACATTCTTGTCTTTTAGTCCTTCCCTCTTACTCAAAGAATTATCCAGTCTTTTGGAAATTCAAGAGCTCCATTAGGAAGGCTTTGTTTTAACACCTGCAAATGCAATCCCCATTGCTCACCCTTTGGGTGAGTTCTGTAAATCCCATACTGCACAGCTTTGCTCATTTTTTCCCCCCATGTTCAGTTCATCCCCTTTCATTCTGTTACATGATGAAGATCAACTCATGAAAAAGAAGGGAGGGAGAGCAGCTCTTCTCCTCCAGAATACCTTATAACTCTAAAACTTGACCATTTCCCCTTTGAGAGATCCCAGGAATCTCTAGTATTTGCCTTGAATTTATGTTTCAGTAAATGTAAAAATCAAACCCATGTACCCTTTTTCTCAGTAATTCAATGGAGAATCATGCATACTGCAGCCTCCTTTGAAGTTAATTGAAGAGTCTTGGCCTCCATTGACTCTGATTTCAGTTTTGGTTTGGCAATAAAACTTCAAACTGAACAAGTTGTGGCTGCTGTAGTTCTTATTTCATTTCTATAGAAAGTTCTTATTGTATCCACAAGCACATAATAAGTGCTGAAAAATGTCTCATTCCTAGCTCATATTTTGCTGACAGAGAAGATAGTCAGTATTTTCTGTGGGTAAAGTTAGAATTCCTCAGCTATGGCTTTTTTCCAGTTGATATCACAAAACTGACCATAAAACCAGACAGTGAAGTTTTAACCAGGACATATTTGCTGACAGTTTCAAGATGTCTGACTAAGAACTAGAAGGTAATTGGCAGTAGATGACATGAGTTTATGATGGGAAGTCATGTTTGGCCAGTGTGATGGCCTTGACAAAGAAATGACTTGGTGGCTGAAGGGAGAGCAGTGGACGCTGCTTGTCTTGAGTCCACCAAGGACTTTGACACTCTCCTGTAACATAAAAAAGTGTTGGAATACAGACTGGAGAAATGGGCAGAGGGGTGGACTGAGACCTGGCTGAACTGCTGGGCTCAGGGAGATGAGGATCAGTGACATGATTTCCAGCTGGAGGTTAATCCTGAGATTCCCTTATTGTCATCAGCACTGTTAAACATCTCCATGATGGGCCTGGGTGATGGCACTGAGTGTACACTCAGCAGCTCATAGATAACACAAAATTGGGAGAATTTGTTAACACACGGGGTGGATGTACTGCCATTCAGAGGGACCTGAATTATTCAGGCCAGAGAATCAAGCTGAGAGAACCTCATGAAGTCTAACAAAGGGAAATGAACAGAGGCAAATGCCAAGTCCTTCTTGTAGGCAGGAAAAATCCGACACATCAGTACAAGCTGGATGGGCGTCAAATAGCAACTTTGCAAGGAAGGACCTAGGGGTACTGGTGCACAGCAAGTTGCACAAGAGAAAGCAATATGCCCTTGTGACAAACCAAGTTGATGAGAGAGATGGAGCAGCTCTGCAGGGAGGAAAAGCTAGGAGACCTGAGATTGTTCAGCCTGGAGAGGAGAAGCTTTGGGGTGAGCTCAGTGTGGCCTTGCAGGGCCTGAGGGAGCTGCAGGAAAGATGGAGAGAGACAATTGCCAAGGGCTGGAGGGACAGGACACAAGGAATGGCTCCCAGTGCCAGAGGACATGGACAGATGGGATATTGGGAAAGAATTGCTCCCTGCAAGGGTGAGAAGGCCCTGGCATAGGGTGCCCAGAGAAGCTGTGGCTGCCTGCCCCTGGATCCCTGGCAGTGTCCAAGGCCAGGTAGGACACTGGGGCTTGGAGAAGCCTCGGACAATGAAGGTGTCCCTGCCCATGGCAGTGAATGGCACTGGATGAGCTTTCAATCCTTCCAACCCAGACCATCCAGAAATTCTATGATTTCCTTCTATGTTTAGATTTACACAAATCATCAGTTTATGGTCTCACAATTCATAAAAAGGAAAAAGCATCAGATCACAGTGAATGTTTTTATGCATCTACCAAAACAGCAAGAAAACTTTTTGCACAGACTATGAGTGGAGGTACCCTACTTGTTATGCTTAGAATTAAATAAAAGTAGTGAGAAATAAATCTTCTCTCTTTTCCATGAAGCAAACACAATCCTGCTTTGAATCTGAAGTGTATTTTACTGTGCTACTGTTGAGAAATGATGAGTGAACAGAGGTTATAAGGTGAAACCCAGTATATTCATGTGGTTATGGAACCCAAGGTCAAGCAACATTTCAAAAGACTATTTGGGTAGGGGTATAAATTGCATGGTGTGTAAATTTATCCATAAATTAAATTCTGAAGAACATTCCATGCTGTGGTTCTGAGGGCATAGATTTGCCGAGTTCTTAAACCTGAACTGAGTCTTAGGTCAGATAAACTGGGATTAACTACACTAAACAGGGCAAAAGTAGTTACCCTGAATGGCTGAGTTCATCCATGAATTTCATATATATTTAGGGTTTTATTCAATATCTCATGTAAAAACTATCGGCACACTTGTGCAGAAATCAAGTAGTATATCCAAAATATTTAAGGCAATTTCTGCAGCATAACATGATTTTTAATGGCTAAAATAATAACAAAAATGGAATATCATATTATTTTCATGCTGTGTTTATAAAAGGAAATAGTTCTGGCCATCCTCTATTCAGTTGGAATGTTTCTGGCATTTGCATAGCATTTTCAGAATGTGTCTGCAACTCAATTACCTTGTGAAGCTTCAGCATGTCTCTGGTCCCCATTCTGAGCTCTGCCATGATCTGCAGTGTTGGAGTCTGACAGAAGCTCCAGTAGAAAACAGGAGTAAAAGTCTGGCTGCCTAAGGTACTGCAAAGTTAAGCAATGAGGAGTGAAAGGAGCTCATGAATTCCCACACCGAGGGAATTGCTGAACTGGCCATTCCGGTATCACACATCTAGGTACCTCAGATTGCTTTACTGGGTCTTCCTCAGCTGTGTCCCTCTCTGGGATGTTCACTCCTCAGGGAGTCAGCAGAAATCCCTCAGACCACGAGGCCATACGTTCACAGCCTTAATGATCTGAGTTTAGTGAGCAATCAAGCATCTTTGAAGATGCAAAATGAATTTAATTCAAGCATCTTTTTTATTTTTAAATTTTGTTTTATCTTAATGGCCCCTGGTATGCTGAACAGCACAAAGAATATTGTGATGAATTCTGATTGATAATCAATGGATTCTCTGGTGAACTTATTACATGAAATCACAACAGATGACCTGACACTTCAATGCATATCCTTCCTATTTGAAGTTTTCTGCCTTTTGGGCTGGCATTCTCCTTTTCTGTGCTTCGTTCCCCAGGGGACTGGGAGATTGAATTTAATGGTTAGCTGAGCAAGGATGAGCTGAATTCCACTCATGTTAACTTAATCATTGTTCTTCAAGAGAAAACTTAGTTTGGGAGTGTTTATGCACCTCGTTTAGCCCAGTAACTAAATATATTATGCAAAAAAAGGATTGTTTTGAGACCCCTTACTGATCACATATAATTTTATTTTATGTAGAAGTCCCTGGTTAAGGATTTGAAGTCTTTGATGAATCGTCTTGACATTTTAAACCACTTGGTGTGGGATTGCAGGATTTTGTTTAACAATTTTTATTGTAAGTTTAGTTTAGTTCCATGTACCTAAGATGGGCCCCTGTCTCCTCAGAGTTGTTCTTATCTTAAGTTGATATATGTTCTGTGCTGTTTCTATTCCCCCTGCTCAGAGACAGTGTTCCCATTGGTTCTTTTTCCTGTGATTCTCCCTGCCCATCCTCCCAATGTATCTTTTTTCCCTGTCGGTCACTGGAAGTCCTGTCTCCTAAGTCCAGAAACTTCGAAGAAATCTGCCCAGCGGTTGGCAGAGACTCCTGAGACCCCTCCCCAGTGCACCTTTGATTTGTTCTGAATTATGTAACCCAGTTGGTATCTGCTCCCCAGTTTTGTCCCATTGGTGCAAAGTTTGTATCCACCCCTTCAGCTAGCCCTGGACAAAACCCCCCCCCGAAGCCCAGGTATGGGGTCTCTCTTGAGGAACCGGACCTAGGGTGAGGGGGCTCCCCCTGTAACCCCCAATAAACCTTTGTTCCTCACCTCCGAGAGTCCCCTCTTTCATCAATACCACAATCATAGCAGTGAGAATCGAGGTTCTGCAGAGCCAAGGACCCACACTTTGATCCTGTTGAGGTGTGTCGGGGCTGACCGGGCTGCCCAGCCGAACGCGGGCTGCCCAGCGGGACATGCACCGCAACAACTTGGAATCATACAAGACAAATTTAAGATTGCTCATGTAATAGATAAATCTGCTTTTTAATTGGCATGATTTTAAAAGTCACAACTCTTTACGTGACGCATTCCTGATAGTTACATATATTTAATTGTAATGAAGCATAGGATTTAATGCTGAATTCTTTGTGCAAATTCTGCTGGCCCAGGCTGTGATATCATCATGAAGGATGTGCTAGGACATAGCAGGAGACGCTGGCATCCTTTAGTGTAAACACAACCTCAGTGATTAGATTCCACCAGACCTAAAAGGAACATTATTAACAGGTACTGTGAAGACAAAAAACCCCAGAAATTCAGAACTGAACTAGGGATGGAAGTGCATGACCCTGTTGAGCTGAGGCCTTAAGCAAACCTTTTCCTTCCCTGTTTTTCAGCCAGTCCTCTGACCAGTGCCTGTCTGACTCTAGTGAGGGAATTTAAATTACTCTTCACATGCACCAGTTTCTCACTTTTCATCTCACTGTTCTCTCCCCCATCCTGCTGAGGGGGAGAGGATAATTGCTTCTGTGGTGCTCAGTTCCTGACTGGGAGGGAACACTCCACACCACTAATGTGACTAATGTGACAAAAGGAGAGATGTGTGTGCATGGCAGGCACTGAGACAGAGAGAAGAAGGTGTGAAAGCAGAGCAACTGTTTGGGGTCATCCTTTTTGGTGATAACAAACCATTCCATCATTTCAACTGCATTACCTGACCACATCCTTGTGAGCAGAGCACAAGCAAAGCCCAGGAAGCAGCTGTAAAACAAAGCAAATGCTCACACAGCTTTGGCTAATAAGAACAAAAAAGTTAAAGTTGAAGGTCTGAGATACCCAGTGCTCAACACTTCCTGCATCAGGACAGGGAACATAGCCAGTACCAGCATTGCATTAGAGCTCTGCCACTGCCTTAGGTCCCAGGTAAACCTGAAGAACTAAATAAAACTCAGATGATTGTTTCTGAAGATATATACAGTGCTCCCAGGGCATGGAGTTTCTATGAAGGAGAAGCAGGAATGAAGTTTTCTTTCCGATAGGCTTTAAATGAGCCCAAGTTATTTCCCAAGTCAAGCTGTATCCGTGAGTGACAGTTCCCAAAGTGCAATTTCTGCAACCTCTAAGAAGGCCTGGTTAAAGCACCAGTTACCCATTTGTGTAACCTTAGCTGCTGGTAAAGGAGAGTGTGCATTACTTAGACAGCTTGGAATTAAAATTAGGCAGAGGGACCTTTCAAAAAAAAAAAAAAAAGTAAAAAGCTTCATTCTGATTCCAGTTAGAGCTAAGGTCAATCTTCTTTAGCCCATGTCATTAGTGCTCTTTGGCATCAAAACTTACTTTAAGACTCAAATATTTGATTCTTGGATATTTGTTTTGAACGGACAAGTCAGATAATAGGCGAAGTGTCATCAAGATGTAAAAAGTCACTTAAGCTAATTATTGTGCAAATAACGTGTAATTTTACATCATTTTCCTTCCTCCTATAATGGACGTAATCCTTTCATATATCCATGTAATGGCTATCCATATAATGGATTTAACCCTGGATGAAGTCAATCCCCTTTTTTCAAGTACCCTCTGTCTTTCAAACTCTGTTGGGGGTTGATGCATTACATTGAGGCTTCATGAATATCCTGTTCCCAAATGAGGAATATCTGAAATTCATAGGGAATAATAACTAGGAAAATAAATCTAGGTAAACACCCCCAGTTTGATAAAGACAGTGGAGTTTGCATTCAAGATCACCACACATATACAATGATGTTTGACTGAAACTCTATGAAATCTAACTTCATGAGTGGCTGTTATTATAGCTACATAATAGAAATTAATTCAGAAGCAATTCATATTCTATAAGAATATGTATTTCCCTTCCTGGGCGTACCTAGAATATGTAATAGGATATAGATCTGAGTAATCATTTATTTTCTTTATTTCTTTCTTTACGTCCTTGCAGGTGCTAAATTATTTAAGCATCTTGAATTACAGAAAAAAATCTCTACACCAGAGCGAGCAACCAGGAGCAATTGCTTTGTCTTGGAGTCAATTCCAAACCTCCCAACTGCATGCTCAGGAACTGGAACTCAGTACATTCAGCTTATTTTAAAAGTAACCCTTTCAGATCCTCCCCTCCCATCCTCACGCAAAACTGCATTTCCTTCCACAGGTATCTAAAGCCTTGGACTCTTCCTGGGTGAGATGTCAATGTTTTTTCTTTGAAAATTTGAAATAAAAATCAAGTGGTTGGCATAACCCTCAATCCTAACTTGAGGGTTTCCACTCTTCACATGAAATTTTTCATTATATTTATTGAAGAAGTTTTAAGACAGAGATTTTTTATTTTTTTTTTTAGTTTTGTTTTGTTTTGTTTTTTTGGTCAGTTCGTATTTTTTTTTAAATACAGTAGTTTCAGCAATTAGAAACACTTTGTAAATGGCTTATAATGAAAGGTCTGAGTTAAATCTTATTAATCTTTTAAACTGGTGCTCAACAAGCATTAGAGTAAAAGGCTTCTGAGGAACTGAGAAGTGGATCCCCTTTGGCTGCTGCTACTATGAAGGAACAGACACCTAGCTTGTTCCAGGTGCTTTGTGCCCCTTTAAACCATGTTGTCTTCACAAAGAGGACAGGACCGGGAGGAGCTGCTGGTAGAACAGATTTGTCTGAGGATTAGACAGAGCAGATAGAACAGAACAGGATTCAGCACTTCCACACAAAAAATATCTTTGCATTAAAGCCACAATCTTTCAAAATCTCATCTTTGCATCCCATTTCATTATTAGGCCTGCATTTCCTGTCCTTAGACATGTCAAATTACTGTTCTGAAGATGCAGATGATACAATTATCTCCAAGTGAAATTAAGTTTTCCAAGCAATTCTTTATTTAACTTATCTTTACCTTATTTCCCTTCTCACTCACTTCATGTATAAAAGTGACATGTTGTAAATTTTGATTGAGGTAGCCTCCCAAAGCAATCTCTAGCTAAGAGTCACTGCTGGCTATATTTTTTATGTCTTTAGAGTTTTATTAGTAATTTTAATTCATTTCCTTTGTTTTGGTAGAAGGAAAATTGAAGAAAATAGTTTAGTGGATTTTAAAAATGAAACCACAATGGAACCCATATATCCAATTTAAGGGGTCCAGATATGAAAAGTAGATATATGAAAAGCAGGAAGAGTCATTCATAAATGCTTCATAGTTCATGTATTTTATTGTTGTGATTCAGAATGTAGAAAAGCTGAGGTGTAGCTTCCAGAGATGATTACTATATTGGTAAACCAAATAATTTTCCATTGATTTTACTATGAATTCCACTAAAGTACTACCATAAAATGGTTTGGTTTGGAAAGTATCTTAAAAGTTCATCCCATTCCACCCCTGCCATGGGCAGGGACACCTTCCACTACATCAGGCTGTTCTGAGCCCCATCCAACCTGGCCTTGGACACTGCCAGGGATCCAGGGGCAGCCACAGCTGAGTAATAATTCATAAATGTAAAACTGTACTTGATCCAATGGGAAATCATGCTAACATGATCAAACTCATAAGGAAATGTAGTTAAAAGGGAGAAAAGTCTTAAATATGTGAACTAAATGACTTAAAGACACTTTACAGAAATGAGGCATAATTGTAAAACATGCTGAGATGTAACTAGAAATATTTTTTTTTAATATATATTTGTTGTATTTCTCTGGGGAATGGTTTTACCCCAGGACCCCTGAAGCCTGTAACCATATAGTTTGACCCTTTCTTCCTTTCTTGACCTAATTGGCTGAGGTCCAGCTATCTTTCCCTGAGCAGGAGACTAGATAAAACCCCCGTTCTTCCTTGTTCGCTCTCTTTCTCCCCTGGAACCCTTCGAGAATAAACGTCTTGGAATATATCCTGGGTTAAGTGCCTCTTTTGGAATCTTTTGTTTTGTCCCTGAGGTATTCCTCCAAAGCCTTTCAAGGAACTGAGCTAGCCAAAGAGCCCCAGGAGGCTGCAGGGGATTATTTCATATATATATATAATGCTTTCTAATAATTCCAAAGAAAAAGAAATGGATGGTGAAAAAAGATTAACTTAGATAAAGCATTGTGTTAGAAATTGTTTTACCTCAAGATGAAAGGACTGTTACAAGGAGCGATGACAAATTGTGTCTGTTAGGAGTTCTGAGACTGCACATATAGAGAGAAGCACAAAAAGGGTTTATTTGGCTTGGAGGTGGCAGTAGAGCTAATTTGTGGGCAGCCTGTGACTGTGTGTGGAAGGCGTTAGGAAATGTCAGGGTTTGGGTTCATTGATCAGGACTGTTATTCCCCCTGGAATCAGTACTATGGGAGGAATGGAGAGATGTCAGGGGCTGTTTTTCCTTCATTGTACAGGCAAGGTTTAAGGTGCTTTTGCTATTTTTTTTTTCTAATTGTGAAAGCTAAGGGGAAAAATAGAAATCAGCTGCTTGGTGATGAGTTTTCCACAAAATCCTCACATGCTTCCACAGGCACAGTTGTCATTCAACTTGTTGAGTATATTTTGAAAGAAAGAAATCATATGGTTTTTAAAAATTAATTAGTGAACAGTTTAAAGACAGTCTCTAAGCAACCTACAGCCTGATGTGTCGTACAGATGAGTGCAGAGAGTATTTTTATTGTTTTTCTGAAGGGTAAAAGTATTTTTCTACTAAAAAGGCAAAAGTAGCTCTTTCCCTTAATTATAGTTGGAAATGAACTAGTGAAAGAAAGACTAATTCTGAAGCTACAGTTGGAAGCATGGTGCCATTTTGGCCATGAAATGGGATACAGGAGAGCTTTTAATTCAATTTGGTCAGGAGGGGAGAGCAGGGTGAGAATTTTGTATCATTCAAAATGTAGCAATAGCTGTTAGTATAATATACTACTGGTATGTAAACAGGCTGTTGAAAATCAAAAGCAATCTTGCTTTAAGACATGTTAGCATGTTTGGTTAATTTTTCAATGGCCGAAATAGCCTTCTCTTTTATATCTGGCCTATATCACGAATATACTTCAAGAGCATTTTGAACATATATAATTAATACATTTTCAATTCTCTCAGGCTCTACCTTTAAAAAAACCCCAAAAAACACTGGACTGTGAATACTGAACTGCATGACCGCATGAGGAAAAAAAAGACTAATTTGTTATAGTTCCATTTGTAGTGGGAAGTTTGTGAATGAAAATAAAAATAATAAACTAATGGATGCCATAGAGGATTTTTTCTTACATTCTAAATTTGTCTTCTGTTTTTCATATCTATATATTCTGTTATTATATATTCTGTATAATTTCTACAATATATTTTTCTATACTTATTTAGGTAACAAAACAAAATACTTGTCTTATACCTCGCTATTCACTGAAAATGGTATTCATTTTTTAAAGTGTTTCTTAAATCATTAACTAAAGCACACTGAAAAAGTATTCAACCAGTACAAACTGTTAGACTGAGAATTATATGATTAAAAAGCCATTTGCTTCAATGACTTTTAAGTCTAAATATAGGATTTGAAATGAAAAGAAATGACTTCTTATTAAGTAAAAATGTATAAAAAGAATTTTAGCACAACTACCTTCTGACTAGCATTCAAGGACATTAAAAATGCCTCACAGAAAAAGTTCTTCTAAGGGACTCTTGCTCTATTCTTCATGGTGTCAAAATTAATTAAGTTGACTGAACATGCAAAACACAACCTCCTCTATTCTTTGAGTAACCTCTCCCAGCATGCCCAGGCCAAGTCATCACTATGACAACAAATCACTTCCAAATCCATCAGCACCACAGCGATGTGCATGATCCATCTTCTGGTGTTATTTATAATTTATCCTTGTAGAAACACTGGTTCTTGGTGTGGTAATTAGCAATTACCAATTAGGAGATGCAGGGGTATGGGAAGCTGTGTGTGAGGGTGTACCTGGGATGTTTCCAGGGTATTATTTCCTGTATATCCATTTTAATGAAGCAATAGCAAAGTTTAGGAGGGTAAAACTGGCACTGGGAATAAAATGCATGGACTAAGACACAGAATGAATTAGGGGAAAACCAGTGAAACATGGTCCTCACACCAACACATCCCTGGCTTCTCACTGGGCTGAAAATTGCTCAACAGCTTTCCTGTGATTCTTATCCCCTAGAAATGATAAATTACAGGCTTTTACCAATGCATACAACCCCGTATGATATTGACGTCTAATTATAGAATTTGCAAGCTGCAAAAGCAGAAATGGCTGAAATGAGCTTCCGTGGTAGTTTGAGAAGGTTGTAGCAAAACCAATCAGTGACTAGGTATGAAAATTGACAGCTAATATAGCCATTAGGAAAGTGGTACGTCGCTGCAAACACACAGGCTTAAAAATCAGAAGAACCCCAGAAAAATCTCTCTTTCTTCCGAGATTTGAGAGAGGTAACAGGAGTGGCAGGCTGGCCCCACTCTGCTGCGGGCCCCCCTGGGCCTGGCACGGCCCAGCTGGGCTCTGCCTCTTCTGCAGCTTTTGTGGGGCTGAGCCAGGCCCCCGAGCCCAGTGGCTGCCAGCAGGGAAGGGAAAGCCACGGGCTGTTAACAGCCCAGCTGACCCTAAGGTCTGCCCCACACCGCCGGCTGGGCTGAGGGAGATGTCGCCTGGGCCCCCAGGAGCAGTGCCAAGCCTGGGCTGGGCCGGCCCCCCTCCATGAAACTGAGGGGTGTCGGGGGGAAAAGCCCAGCCACACAAGTCATCCTGACTGCCATTCCTGAGCGCCACCCCGCCCCACCATTCCCACAGCTTTGAAATCTTAGCAGCTGCTGCCCAGTAGAGAACCATCATGCCCTCTGCAGACCTGGGAGATGTTAACTCTTTCCTTGCCAGATGAGACTTACAAAAGCACTGGCCCTTCTCTGGGTGCGAACAGACAGAGTGATTGAACCATAAGGACAGCACAAAACTGAAGTCAGTGAAGAGAGAGTAAAAGTCCTAAGCTGGAGGAAGATTAAGGAGTTGCCTACTCTAGGCTGAAAGTCTTTTGTGAGCCATGGTAATGGACTGTAATATATTAGAATATCCCTTTAAGGTGTGGACAGTATGGATTGGGGAGATGATTATTCAGATTGTAGATTTAAGCAAAGGGATTTTGTGATGGACTAAGTGCTGTGATCCTATGAGAAGTTTGAACGGAGAGAGATTAGATTAAGATGAAGATTCTGCCTCTAGAGAAAGAGAAAAGACATCTCTGTTCCATGAGGTGAAGAAAATCCTTTGCCTTTGGAGTTGTCTTATCTTTAAAATGACACCCCAAAGCATCCATGACCCATATGCAGCTCAGGGAAAAACTGGTAATGGAAGGGATTTCACAGACTGCAGAATTCCCCCAGGTGGCTGCAGATTAATGACATGGGAGACACCAGAAGACTGTTTTCTTGTGGCGATGTCTCCATGGGAGTTCTAAGAGACACCTCTCCCTGAGAATTGATGAAAGATTATTTTAAAGTGATGGAACTGACTAAAAATCACAGTCAGTCTCTTTATTTTGTTAGTGGGAAAGTGAATGGTTTGTGGGGAGGAGAAGTGTTTTTTGAAAGTTTAATTTTGATTCCCATTCTTTTCTCTAAGTGTTTGTTAATAAATCTACCTTTACATATTGCTGGGCTGGAATCTCCATGCTAGCTCTAATTTTCAGGATGGGCGATATTGTGCGCAGCACCCCTTCCCAATGCCAATTTTTGGGCAGGTTGTCTCTGAGCCTCTTGGCTCAGCAGCTTCTTCGGTGCAGGCAGAGGGCAGGGATCGAGGAAAGGAGATTTGTTGTCTTAGGTCCAAGGAGTTTATTATCTGAATCGCCACGACAAACAGACCCCCAGACTGCAGGCAGGCAGGTTATATACAAGAAGGGTTTGGGCAAGCAAACACGTCTGGCCAGTTGCAGGGAAGTGAAGAAGGTAAACATGGGCTTTGGGAACCAATGAAAAATCATTGAAAGGGAAACAAATTATACAGATGATTGAAAATTGGTTTGGGAGAGATTGGCTTAGAATCTTCAGGAAAAATGGGCTGGGGTCTGGATAACTGACAGCTCTGGGGGAGTAAGCAGTTTTTGAGACAGAACCCTAGACTGAGACTAAACAAGGGGTACAGGACTATTTAGAAACTTTTAAACTTGATCAAACTGCAGCTTGAACTGACTGCAACATTTACACCTTTTAAGATCTGGGCCTGCTTTGCTTTTCTCCTGATCCTATCTCACAGAGGCAAAAAGGGAAATGATTATGGTAGACACCTAAACCACTACAGCTTCACATCACGTCTTGCCTTAACCCTCCTAGAAAAAAAAGCCATTTCGATTACTCAAAATCCCCTAGAATGTATCCCTTATGCCCTTTATTATTAAAAGTCTAAGAAACTCCTTCTGTTAAAGGGATAAGTAATACCTGCACGATCTTCCAAGAATTTCCCTAATCAGCCAGCAGCAATCTTTTTTTTTTCTGTCTTGTGGAGCCAATATTGGACTAGTTCCTCTTCCTTCAGGATTGCTGTAGTGTTCTCTCACACATCTTAAAAAATCCCTGTATAGTTTCACTTATCCCAGAGGGTGATAATCTGTCTGGTTAAAGGTGAGTAAATGTGATTCTACATCAGGTACCTCCTGGACTGCAAGATAAATTAGAAGTTGCAGTGACTGTTCTGTGGTTCAACCTCTAATTATGCAAAAAATCTGGAAATGGAGGTGAGGGGAGGGAATTAATACAACTAAATGCAACTCTCTCCTTATATATCATAAAATCATAAAATGCTCTGCACTGGGAGAGGCTTTAAACTCATCTTGTTCTACCCCCTGCCATGGGCAGGGACACCTTCCACTATCCCAGGCTGCTCCAAGCCCCAATGTCCAACCTGCCCTTGGACACTGCCAGGGATCCAGAGGCAGCCACAGCTTCTCTGGGCACCCTGTGCCAGGGCCTGCCCACCCTCCCAGGGAACAATTCCTTCCAATATCCCATCTATCCCTGTCCTCTGGCAGAGGGAGCCATTCCCTGTGTCCTGTCCCTCCATCCCTTGGCAATTGTCTCTCTCCATCTTTCCTGCAGGTCTTTCAGGCTCTGCAAGGCCTGACAGTGAGCTCATCCCAAAGCCTCTCTCCAGGCTGAACAATCTCAGGTCTCCCAGCCTTTCCTCCCAGTAGAGCTGTTCCATCCTTCTGCTTATGCTGGTGCCTCCTCTGGGCTCTCTCCAGCAGCTCCAGGTCCTTCCTGTGCTGGGCCCAGGGCTTTTAGGCATCTGTGATGACTCTTTCCTGTGATGGTGTAAATTGTACCATTTTAGTGTCTTTCTTTTGGGGATTTGCCACATGTGGAAACCTGAGATCCTGGGAGGTGGGATGTTAGAAAAATGCTAATTGAGTAAGCCCTGTTGGTTCGAGACCTTAGACTTAAAAGGTCAAGCCCCTGCCTTTTAACCAAGATTGGACACCTGCCCAGGAAAAACCCTATAAAATGCCTGGTTAACTATGCCTCACCATCTTTGGACGCAGCCTATGGTTTGATGCATCAAATCATATATTTGGGCTATCCATCATACCCATCTTGTTTATTAG
>VXBB01014213.1:3354-21205 GCA_013399915.1 Illadopsis cleaveri | reverse complement strand
GGCTGGGGGCGGGGGAGGCCCCCCCCCCCCCCCATGACAGCAAAACTCTTAGATTTTGGAGACTTTTTTTTCTTTTTTTATCTTTGCCTGCTAAACATAGGATTTGCATAAGTGTGCATTATTTCTGGAGAGCTGTTGTGATTGATCAGTGTGCCAGAGAAGGGGCAGGTTATCATTCCTGAAGCTCAAGCCTTCCTATTATAAACATCTTACACTAAATTATATTATATGATATATGATTATATCCAGTTTATGTAGTGAGCCCCAATGCCATAGAAGAGACAGTACAAAAATAGCAAACAGGAAAAATTCAGTGTTACAAATGGGAGGACAGTTTGAGCTAAAACATATGCTGGATAGTCAGTAACACAATTTAGAGGAATATCTATTTTATAATGATGTTTTTCTACTGCCACCCTTACTCTGTGGAGCTCCTGAGACCCCATTCAAATTATCTTTTTATACTCCTTTGAAATTTCATGTTCTTTTTTATCCTGGGCTCGTAGAGGGGAGAATAAAACCATGTGTATGAGAGCAGGGAGGCTTTGAGAGCTCTCAGGGTTCCTCAAGTGGCTTTATCACTCCCAATCTCTTTTAACTGAAGTCCTTACTGTAAAGTAAATCTGTATCAAACAGGTGACCTGCTGTGCATATGAAATTCATAAACAAAATATCCAGAGTTCCCTTTTTCCCTTACAAGATAAACTGGAGAGTGCAATCTAATAATTTCCTGGAATGTAATTAAGTGGCAAGGTATTTGCTCCCACAAAAGCTTCCCCTAAGCAGCTGAGATAACACGCTTGGTAGAATTGCATGAAAGGTGATGAATTTGAACAAACCAGACAAAGCAGGAATAGAGAGCTAGGGAGAAGATTGTACTAATTGTGCTTATAGAGGGCTCCAAAGGGTCAAAGTCATTGAATTCAGTTGCAATAGAAGCAAATCCTACACATCTAACAGAAAAATAGACATTATTTCATCCATGAATTAAGCATTAATAAATGAACAAATATTTAATCATTTGTCAGAATGAAAAGAACTTTTATACATGAATGAAATGTCCTTTTATACAGACTAGGAACTAAGTAAATGAAAAAAGAAGAAATAGTTGGAGACTGTATGTTAAGCCAACATTTAAATTCTGTACTAAGAATCAGCAGCTACCTGAATCTATAATGAGGCAACAACATAAATCAAATGCACAAACCACTGAGGCAGTAATGGGGTTGGCATATGAAAGCGGCTGGGTTTTGAACAGGATACAGGAAAAGATTTATATTATAGTCCAGCACAGTTGATAAAAATAGTAACAAAATTATTAATAAATATTTTTAAATGGCTTTTTCCACTCCCCTGTCTTTTTCCGCTAAATCTTTATGTTTGCACAGAACTTTACTTATGAAATCATTATACCTTTTCTAGGTGGCCAGGCATATACTTCAAGGATTTGTTTTAGACCGTAAACTTCTGCAATTCCTTCAATATTTTTACTCCAACTTCCTGTTTCTCTTTTGCTCTCCCAGTCTGTCACTAGACGGACACGAAAGAACCACACTCACACGGTCAGATAGTGAGAGCAAAAAAAGAGGCGGTTTATTTTTTCTGTGGGTTTATATAGACCCTGGACATTGACCAGAGATTGGAGGATGAGGTTGACACCTCTTTGACCCCACTGGTCAAACTAGAGGTCCATCACAGAGAGGAATGTGAAAACAATCACTGTGTTTACGTTACAATGCATGAGAACTCCAGTACAAAAATGTAAACATCAGAAGGCTGAAAAAATCAGGGCGACACCAGTCAGCATTTATTATTTTTAGATGCTTCTCTTTTCCTTCTGTCCTTCTGTTTCTCTTTTACCTGTGGCTGATGTTTATGAGTGGGATAACTTGAGCCCCATCACAACTGAGAGCTCAGCCTGAGTGGTTCTGACTTGAAAACCTGGATCTAAGGCAGCATTTCCAGCCCAGCACACTTAGGGTTTCAGCAAGAATCTCATCTGAGAAAAAACTTCTACAGATTAGGTTGAGGAAGGTGCAGCCTGATTCTGCTGGAGCTCATTGATATGGCCAGATGCTGGCTTTGCTATTTAATTATTTTCTTGAGGTTTCCCAAGTTCCCTCCATTCCAGTCTGCTGTCACTTCTAATAAATGAAGGCCTTGCTGGAAAGTTAACTGATTGGATTAATGGTGGCACAGAGTGATTTTAAACACATGATATAAAATCAGATACTTTACTTGTGGATTCTTAAATGTTACAAGTTTAAGTGGCTTTTTAAAGTTTTAAAATTTAGCATTCTCTTGCTTGTATAAGGGTTTGAGATTATTTTCCTTGCCTAGTATTTTAGTTTATTTGGAGTTAGTCTCATTTGCACTAATGAAAAGCAATAATGATTTTGTTTCAATTTGGGTAGCCCAATGTTTTTTGTTTCAATTTGGACAGCCCAGTGTTTTTGACAAGATCAAATATTTCCCTGTTCAGGTACTTTTAAAGTAATACACTAACAATTATTTATATCTTACAGAGCAAATAATTGTCTTTGCTCTGCATTAAAGCATTTTCTGAATTTTATGGATTTCAGGCATCTGCCACAGGACAATCCAATTCAGGCTCTAGACAATGTAAGGACAGTGAAGGATGAGAAAATGATAATTTTCTAAATTTTACTTATGTAAAATCACTATTATCCACTGATGATTATATCCAGTCCCCCCATATGTTTAAATACAAAGGGAGTTTGTGTCATTTCCTGTGTGGCACTTTGACAAAATAGGGCTGATATCAGTGTCAATGACACCAAACTGGAGTGGGGGATAGACAGAGTGACCCTTAAGTGGATCTTAGAATGGCTGTAGGAATGGTCTGGGTGGCCTCCTGCCGTCCCTTCAACCTGAATTTTTTTTACGGCCCCGTGATTCTGGGTCCTGTGAGTCTGACAGGATTTTTAGAATACCTGAGATGAGCTGACACCATCTCTCCTCTTAAGAGATAGATGGAGCCAGCTGGTACATTTTGGAAGTCTAATCTGCAATGCCACTCATTTATCCCATATATTTGTTAATTTTTTTCAATTACTTCCACTGGTTTTGGTGGCAGCTGCGAGGCCTCTACTTTGGCTTGCAAAAACAGCTAGGAATCCTCTGGAAAAGCCCTGGGAAGGACTTCTGTGGCACAGGCAACAGTCCGATAATACTCAAATCCTTTAATACTGACTGTAAACTCACATTCCTGATTCCTGAATGTCCTGCCTCTTTCATTATTCATTTTTCACCTCCTACAACAAGTTGGGCAGAGGTTCTATGAACAGCATCCTTCAGTGCACTTTAATCAAGCAAGTCAACAAAACGTCATGAATTCTGGGGGGAATACTGGGACAAACATGCAAGGTGCTACACATCCTGAATGTCGATAATTCCCAGGCATTGGCTGCACAGAGTTTAATGATAGCATTTGTTATGTGTTATAATAGGACTGTGATACAGATTTTCAGCATTTGTATTCTTACATTTATGAAAAATGAGCTGGACTGTGAGCACGCATGGATTCCCAGGGCTGTTATCAGTGAAATAATGTATTTGGTGCACTAGGGCCATGCTGGCCATGGAAGAAGTAGCACATCGCAAATTAGCACAAGACAAGGTGTCATCTAGACACAGACAATGAGTTTCACGCACAATAAAGTGGAAGTCATCCGTGGATTGTTTTCCAGGCTCTAGTATGGAAAATTTTTATTAATAAACTAAGGTTGGGGATGTTATTGTTGTTTTAACTTCCTATCTTATGTTTCATGCACTCCAACCTGCTACTATTGTATTTTCTCTGCCCTCGCTTCTCTCTCCCTTCTCATAATCCTATACATAGTGCCGAATTCTCTTTACACTTGTATATTGTACATATTGCACTTTCCCTGCTCCAAGTTGCTTTCCCATTTCCACCCTGCTTTTGATCTGCTCTGTTTCTCCACTGTAGTCCTTTTCCTCAACTTACAGGATTTTTTTCCTAATTATTGCTTCCCATTCCATTCTTTTTGCATTGCTGCTTTTTTGATATGTATCTCTTTTCCTTTTAATTCATCAGCCCTAATCTGCTTTACAGATATCCTTGCAAAAATATTCTAGTCTTCCTTTGTCTTTGTTCCAGGTCCTTGCCTCTCTACAACAATTTATGCCAATTTTACTGCTCCAAACCTGGCATCTTGGCTCCATACCTTTGAACATTTTTGAGACTCTGATATTAACCCCTCCATATTACTTTTTTTTTTTTTTTTTCCTTGCTGGGAGAAGTTGAAAAGCATGTTTTTTCTCCTTAGTTAAAATAGCCCACTTGACCTACAGTTATCGATGGTCATAATCTTGGAATTCTTAAAAAAAATTGGATTTGAGGAGCCAGTAATTATCTGGGCATAGGCAAGCTGCAGTTTTCAATGGCTAGAACTGTCACAATTGGGTGACTTTCAAAAGGATGGCAAAAAGTGCTCCCTTGACATGCACAGCAACCTCTGCCAAATCTCAGAATTATAAATGACACGAGCGATGGAAGATAAGGTCACCATAAAGTTTATAACAAGGGGAAAAGTTATTTTCCAGACTCCTGTTTTCAGAAACTATTGAACTAATTCTGATAGACATTTTTCAAAGAAAATGGGATATTTCAGCTCAAACTGAGTACAGCTGTAACCAACAGAAACTGTTAGTAGGAATGTTGGGCAATTTACCCATACTTCCTCTTTAATTAAACATCCACTGGAGTTAGTCATTGTCCCTGCAGGATTAACGGATTATGGATATGAACAATAACATCTCTTTAGGAAAACATTCAATCTTTTTCTCTATTTCACTTTACATTTGATCCAGATGAAATTACACTACAGCGTGACACTTTTAAACTATTTGTTTTAACCAACTGATTCAGTAGAAAAAAATTATCTGCCTCAAACCCACTCTTTAAAAATATATCAGTCTTTATAAAATGAAATAACTGCTAAAGAATTGAAGTTGAATTTAATCCAACATTATATACCAAGTGTATCACTTTCATGCTGTCATAATATTAATGAAATAGATGTTCAAAAAATTCTGCTGAGGAAAAACCACTATACATGTGAATCTAACTTTTCTTCTATTTAAGGATCACAACGCAATTTGTAATTTAAAGAGCTTTATAAACTCAAGAAAAGTTTAGGAGGTAGGAATCCTTACCCACAAATCTCATGCTGTTTTTGTAATTCAGGTTATGTGTTCCAAAAGGAGACATTTCCCAGATTGACTTAGGAAAGGAATTGTCTTTCATCTCAGGACAAGATAGGTCTCTTTGATTTAATAAAAAAAGTTTTAAGAAATTCAAAGTCTTCTTGTGTTTGTCCAGGAGGAAAAAATAACTGGGCAGATTAATTTTCAGTTAGCAAGTGGCACTGAGGAGAAGTAACCCAGCCTTTGATGTTGATTAGAATAACAAAGAAAAAATATAGATGACACTTCAGATTTCTTTTGTAGCCAAATTAGTGTGTCAGGTTTGGGATGATAATCAGGAGTGATTAATAGGATCACTGTTATTTTGGAACAGTTTGAGGTAGATATGATCGAAAACATGACGGCAGTGTCAGAATTTTTCCCTATGGAACTCCAGGATGATGCTGTTGTTCTCCAATTTTCCTCTGCTTTGTTGAATTACAAGCAAAAGTCATTTCCTCATGTGAGCAGGGAGAGCTTCAAAATCTTTATTAATGGTTGGCTGTGGAAGGTACAGCTTTTAAGCCATGAATCCAACCTTCCATCAAATATGTATTTAAAAGAATTTGTTTTTATTTGAAGGCGTATCTTTTCTCTTTCCCTTGGCTCAGTAGTTTTACAACAAGGTCAAAGGCATGAAAAATCATCAGAGAAAAAGAAACAAATCTGTTTGAAGCCTGTAAGCTTTTCAAGATTTTTGTCTTCACGACAGTTACTAAATCATTTAGGATTATCATCCTAACTTTACATAGAGAGCCAGGGAGATTTTGTCCCAAGTCTGTATTAATAGAAGGTTTTCAGTCATTCAAACTGATTCGTATGGGTCATTTTATATCAATTACTAGAAACAAAAAATTATATCCATGCTTATTATATTGCTACCTGTTGAATGTATGTTAAAAAATGGTGTTCAAAAGAAAGATGAAACTACATTTAAAAAGAAAAACATTCAAATCTACCACAGGAAGGTTAGACCTGATAAGAACAGGCCCTTAAGTAATTTTCTTCTTTGTTCAATTTAAAATCAAAGTATTCTATATAACATTACACCAAGTAAATGCGATTGGATAATTAAAACAATTTTACAGTTCTTCATTTTTATTTAAAGGATTGTTATCTCTTTAAAGTAATCTCTCTGAGTGACTGTGTTCATTTAATAGCTGGCATTTTCCCCTATTGTTACATTTTTCACATAACAAGATTAATTCTTCGCTAATGATTCCCTGCATCATCCCTCAGCCAAGGAGAGCGGGATTGCCCCATCGTCGTCACCTCTTCCAGCGCAACCAATTTAATGGTAATGAGAGTAGCTGCTGCAGAAGGAGGTGGTGACACAGTAACTCCTGTGCCACAGCTGGGGAGGGGGAACAGCAACACCCAGCCTCTGCTCCTGAGACAAAGCTGGAGAACCCCCCCAAAATCTCCAGGGCCTCCTCTGCTATCCTCTCCAGCCATTTCCCCAGCCCCTGAAGGGTTACAGAAGGGTGAGGGATAAAGCAAAGCGCTTCTTTCAGCATCCTGCAGGGATCCTTGTGAAAGGGTGGGCTGGGTTGTGAGGGGGGATGAGAGGGGATCAAGGATAGGAGATGGACTGGAAAACTGGGAGAGAAAGAGGAAGAGAAATTCCCACTGCTGCCCATAGATCTGTGGTGATTTATGGCCTCTCCTTGTCCCTCCTAGCTCTTCTTACTCTCCTGGGACCCAACAATGTTATACAATCCTTCCCTCTCTTTGTCTCCCACTAGATCCAGGTGACACTTCCCTGCTTCCCTATGCAATGCCACAAATCGAAAGTGGTTTAAATAACTGAGAAGTTCTGGCACATTTATTGGCCATTTTTATCTGGCCCTGACTCATATCATACAGGAACTTAAAATTCTGCTTGAGCAGCAGTGAAAGCCAGGGATACAGAGGCAGACGACAGTGTGTGTATGTGCACACAAACCTCATCTTTCTATTAATGTTTGTAGGAACAATTTTATAAATGCTGCCAGATCTTCAAGAGACCAGGAAAATATTTTTGAGAGACTGCACTTGGAATTTAGTAATGTTACTATCCTGAAAGTTGCTGTTTCCAGGCAAAGCTCATTTGTCTTGAAAGAAACAGAGTTAGTTTGGATCTAAAATTATCTTTGTATGAAAACTTACAGGCTATGGTAAGGAGTTAGCTGAGCAATAGCAGTTGAACAATGTACAGTGCTTGTGGAAAACAAGAACCAAAGTAGGTAAATAATAAGAAAATCTGCATGAAATTGGGTGGAAGGGGAAGTTATCTTTGCCTTCAAAATTAATTTTGCACTCTCCACTGTATATCTATTTTATCTCTATTAGTGCGTTGGCAAAATTTTTGATGGCGAAATTTTCCATCTAATTTTAAATTCTGTGAAAAAGACTAGTTTTGATAAGTACTGATTTTTGAGAAACTGAATACATAAGAAGGAAATTTAAATATCATCTCAATAACAGCCTTATTAAATTCAGGAGAATTGAACAACTGTGACCATTTCTTTTGGTTACCCATGTCTTACAAACCAATAGTTGCTGACTTGCAAGGGTTTTATGGGCCATCTGATTAAAAGTTTCGTTGTTAAAACTTTATCTTAGCAATGTAAGGAATATTATATTATGTCCTACCCTTCTCTGCATGCTCTGAATCAGTCCCTGATTTTTGCCCTAAAGCCTGATCTGAAGTAGATCAAAATAAAAATTGATAGCAAAATATGTTGTCTGCATGTAACATGACATCATATGATTAAAAAATCCTTGGAACAATTGCATATTGTGGCTTTCAGGGAACAAGAACTCAACAGGAAAAAATAAAGGAGTGAAACTGAGGTGACCAGCAGAAGGGATGGCTTTATAACACTCACTGTAGCTTAGCAAGTTACACAAGACAGCAGGAAGTGAAAGTAGTAACCGTTCAATTATTTTAGTTAAATCACTTTGTTGCCTAATGGACATTTGTTTTGTGTGGTATCTAACAAAGTTTTTATTATTCAGATTCTAATATCCTGGCAAGAATTCCCCAAATAAGGTACCATACTACCTTCAGGGCATTAGTCCTTTTGAAATTATTGATCCTGCTAAATGAAAATTAGGAAAAATGATTCCTCTTCTTATGTTAAAATACATTTTTAATTAGCAATGAAAGAAAGAGACATAGGATTTTTTTTTCCTTTGGATTATGTTCTATTTACTTCAAAATTATTTGTGATGAAGAATTGCGGTTCTTGATAGATAATTGTTCCTAGATGCGGCTGGGGACAATGTTTTCTTCTTATAGTGCAGTAGTTTTCTTTCTGTTACAAATCTTCTGCTCTTGCACACAAAGTTATAAAAACAAAGTTATAAAAAACAAGTGTCAGATCTTAAACTCTTTCTATTTTAGGTGAGATTTAGAAGTAGATTGTGAGATATTATGAGGGATATTCAACACCCCCATTTTCACACACAAGCAAGTGCAAATTTGTGGAACACCACACTTGGCTGGGACATGTTTTTATAATTCTGCTTGTATAATACTTCATGTTTTAAATACATTCTATAAATCAAGCTGAAGTGATTGGTAAACTAACTGAAAAAGTCTCTGCATTATAATTGATTAGAGCCACTGATTACTGAGGTGATTGATCCATCCTGAAATAAAAAATGATCACAGAATTTCTTGCTCAAATCATATGTAGATTTTGCTCTTGTTATAATTTTTGTGTGAGTGATGAAGGAGTTAGAAAATAAAAATTCATTGTCAGGCAAAAGAGAGCTCACCAAATAAGACATACTGTAACTAGGAAAAGTAAAGCCTTATAAAATATTTTGTGTCAGCTTGATGCATTTCTTAAAACTTCTTACACATCTTTGACAATTCAAACAGCAGGCTGTAATACCAGAAAAAAAACCCAAAACAAAACAAACAAAAAAAACCCAGTAAAAAAAAAGCCTGAGGAGTATGTTTTTGCTAAACTGATTTTTAATCCTGAACGCAGTGGGATTAAAATGTACCCATCCCAATTTTTCCTTTAAAATGCTTTAAATTATATAAATACACTTACTAATTTTGTTATCGCAAAATAACTTAGTATTTCTTGCTCCATATTGTAAATATTTTTTGCCATCCAAAAACATGTCAAAGTATTAAAAAGCCATCATTCAAGTCTATTAATACCCTCATGTCACAGCTGCAGAGGGATTGTTCTTTATGTAACATGACTTCAAGCATTTATTTCCCTTCCTAGACAGAACTTTCTGATGGATTTTGAAAAAATCCTCAGTGAAAGTGATGAAGTTGAAATACTGTTCAAACAAAAATATGGGAAACGATCCAGGACTGAGATGATGTCAGAAGACAGGAGAGGGACAATTCATCAGGAACTGCAGTGACAGGGCAAGGGGGAATGAAATCACATTGAAAGAGGGGAAATTTAGATTGGTTATAAGGAAGAAACTGCTGGTGGTGAGTGAGTGTGGTGAGGTGCTGGAATGGGATTCCCAGAGAAGCTGTGGCTGCCCCTGGATCCCTGGCAGTGTCCAAGGCCACGTTGGACATTGGGGCTTGGAGCAGCCTGGGACAGTGGAAGGTGTCCCTGCCCATGGCAGAGGTGGGACTGGATGAGCTTTACGGTCCATTCCAAACCATTCCATAATTTGATGACTTTATGTGAGACACATTTTTCTGCCATTGCTACACCTGACTGTTATGTCAGAGTTTTCAGCAATAACTGATACCATGTCTCCCACAGGCAGAAGCCACTTCTAGCTGATGTGAAGAATATCTTAGCATACATTTGAATTTATATCCGTATGAAAAGCTTTTAACTGCCCAGTGTAAAATTCCTGCACAACCAAGTGATTTATTACTGCATCCAGGAGCTATTTTGTCACCTTTATAAAAAGTCTGTACATGTCCAAAAGCTCTAAAAAAATTACATTCTCTCTTCCTGATATATTCACATCTCAGATAAATATACTTTCAATGGGGAACCTTTTCCGAGTGAAGATCATGTAATGGTCAGAAAGGTGTTAGGCAGTAGAGCCTGTGGTGGGCTCTGGTGATTATTGTGGCCATGTCTGGAACCTTATTTTTAAAGGAAATACTTACTGGAACAAACAGTTTAGCAACATATGGTCGTTCTTAGATTAAGTTAAGAAAATAAAACTGAGGACCTACTGATCAAAGAAAAACAACAAAACAACCCTCACCTATTTTTTTAAAATAATAAAAACACAGCAATTTTTCTGTCATGGCAGGTGCTTTACAGATGGACAAAGCTCCAATTTTTCTGTTCATCTAACCAAATGCCACTGATGTGTTTGTTAAGATATGAATAATTATGCTAATGTAAATAGTAGGCAGGTGCAGGAGTAAAATATTTTAATAACATTTATGCAGAAAACTATATAAAACTTCCAAATCATTACTTTTATAGCATTTCAAACACTTGTTGTTTGAGATTTCTGAGTAACACCTGCTACAAGCAAAAATAAAGTTGTTCTTGATTATGCTGAGGGGAATACTTTCAGTGGGAACAAGGGTGTAAGTCCCTTCTCCAGCACTAATAAACCAATAATATAAAAAATATGAGAAATTTCCTTATTTCTGAGGATAGGAAATGGGACCTGCAGTTCATTTGCAAGGAATGGGCAGATGCAGTACAGCAGGAGGCACTTTGGCTGGAAGGATGGCATTATCTGGCTACCACAAAATCTTTTCCTTGATGCAAGAGGCTGTTGAATTACAACCTCAAGAGAGAGGAGAGTGCCCAAGTAGGGTTTTTATCCCTCTTCTGGAATCTGAGGTTTGCCTATCTTTTCTCAGTCAGAAAATCACATTGCATGGATGACGCTGTTTTACACTACAACGACACAGACTTTGAGATTCAGAAGGCTGAAAATGACTCTTATTTTTGGGATGTGTCTCTCTTTTATACTATTTTACATAGACCAATTTGATTGGTGAAACAAAGGCAAACTTCTTCAATCACATTGGTCAGACTAAAGGGACATTAAGATGTCCCTCCTAGGAAAAGGAATGAATAACATAGTACAGTTACAAAAACATTTTTCCTGTTTACAGAAATTTCCCTGGGAAAAGAATTTCAGAAAACCAAAACACCTCAGGCATGGAACCAGGGCTACACATGGATTGAGTGGATGTATTTTCTAACTGCCCTATCATTCAACATCTGCATCACATGTTATATGTGACGATTACCAAACTTTCCTTCTCAGTTAATTGTTGCTCCCAGCAACATTCATAAAAGCCAAATGTTCTATAAATTTTGGAATATTTTGCCATTAGCATTTAGGGAGATTTTGCTGATAATTTTTCAAGATTACTTTACCAGTGCCAAGAGCAATATAACAGAGAAAATTCTAGCTGTGATTTATGTTATAAAATGTTCCCTAAAACTGAAATGAAAAGAACACTTCTTATTGTAGCACAGTACGAGAATGTAATTTACAGGAGCCAGTGATCAGGGCCATTTACTTGCTTGTGCTAATTAGCTCAGACCAAATTTTGATTTTAAGTGTAGCCTGCAGCAGTAGTAACTGAATATCCTCTAGGTTACTTTTGGCTGTTTGAGTTTTTCCCAACAAACAATAATGTTATATTGATTGAATGTCCCTTTTCTTATTGACTGCAGTGCTCCCTGTTCCTGTTTATCAGTGTAAATGCATGAGAACTTTTAAATTTAGAATTCAATTAATTAGTTAATTAGTCAATTGCAAATGTAGTAAGAGAGAAAGTTTGGTTTTTTTGGTGTCTTGGTTTGGAAAGACAGGTGTCTGCTAGAGAGGGCAAGGTCTCTCTTGGAATGGAGAATGCAAACCTCCTCCCTCCAAATTATTATAATTTTGAAAATTAAGGGGCTCTCAGGCAAAGATATGGGGATAGGAAAAACAGTTCTTTACTAGTATGTATAACAAGGCAAACAAACAACAACAACTCTGGCATTAATAATAAACAGAACCAGTAACCCAGTAGCAGCTTCCCTGAGCATGGCACTTTCCCTTTTGGCACAGTTCCTGCCACAGCTGGCAGGGACGCTGGTGGCTCCCAGTGGGTGGGCCAGGTGCGGGGATCTCCCTGCCACTGCAGGGGGTGCTGTGGAGCGGGCTCAGGGAGCACTCAGTAATGATGGCTTTGTCTCAGATGGGGAAGAGATGGAAGGGATGGATCAGGAACTCCAGAGCTGTGGCTGAAGATTCAGCAGATCTCAGCAGGCAGGGGGTGTGGGCTACAGGGTAGCAAAAAACTCAGAGCAGTGCTGAAGAAGCAGCGGGGGAGTGGGACAACAGTGATCCTGCTCCCAGCATGGTGACAGGCGCCTCTTTTAGTGAGACAGGCGACAACAAAGTCCTGGTTCAGTGGCTGCTCCCAGGAGCAGGGGCTCACCCCACACCAGAAGAAACAAGACCGGGCTGGACTTCTGTAGCAGGAGTGAGTTCCTTTCCCCAAGCAGCAGCTCTGCCATCCTCCTGCAAAGGCCCAGACTGAGTGAGCAAGAGTTTCCCCTCCCCACTGCCTCAAGCACCCAGCCATCACTGCTTCTTAGCAACTCAATGGGAAAAAATTCCCACAGGTAACAAGGAAAAAAAGGAAAGAAAAACCACAACCCCCGATATTTGGCAATGAAAGAAATCTGAGAACCTGAATAACCTGATGCCTGGGGAAAGGCTCAGCACAACACGAGACTGAGCTGCTTTGAGGCAGCAGATGATAAAACTTACTGAGCTGTTCAGTTTGGCATTATTGATCACGTCCTGGTTTATGTATATTGATCAATTCTATTTGGCATTACTAGCTATGCCCTGGTTTGTGTTCTATTGATCAATTCCATTTGGCATCATTGGTCATACCCTGGTGCNCGCTGGTGGCTCCCAGTGGGTGGGCCAGGTGCGGGGATCTCCCTGCCACTGCAGGGGGTGCTGTGGAGCGGGCTCAGGGAGCACTCAGTAATGATGGCTTTGTCTCAGATGGGGAAGAGATGGAAGGGATGGATCAGGAACTCCAGAGCCGTGGCTGAAGATTCAGCAGATCTCAGCAGGCAGGGGGTGTGGGCTACAGGGTAGCAAAAAACTCAGAGCAGTGCTGAAGAAGCAGCGGGGGAGTGGGACAACAGTGATCCTGCTCCCAGCATGGTGACAGGCGCCTCTTTTAGTGAGACAGGCGACAACAAAGTCCTGGTTCAGTGGCTGCTCCCAGGAGCAGGGGCTCACCCCACACCAGAAGAAACAAGACCGGGCTGGACTTCTGTAGCAGGAGTGAGTTCCTTTCCCCAAGCAGCAGCTCTGCCATCCTCCTCCAAAGGCCCAGACTGAGTGAGCAAGAGTTTCCCCTCCCCACTGCCTCAAGCACCCAGCCATCACTGCTTCTTAGCAACTCAATGGGAAAAAATTCCCACAGGTAACAAGGAAAAAAAGGAAAGAAAAACCACAACCCCCGATATTTGGCAATGAAAGAAATCTGAGAACCTGAATAACCTGATGCCTGGGGAAAGGCTCAGCACAACACGAGACTGAGCTGCTTTGAGGCAGCAGATGATAAAACTTACTGAGCTGTTCAGTTTGGCATTATTGATCACGTCCTGGTTTATGTATATTGATCAATTCTATTTGGCATTACTAGCTATGCCCTGGTTTGTGTTCTATTGATCAATTCCATTTGGCATCATTGGTCATACCCTGGTGCGGTAAATAATGTAGGATAAATTTGCAGCTAAATAGTAATGTAGTATAAGATATAAAATAAAGTTGTATTTTAAACTGAAGCTCTCAGGACAGCAGGAATATTTTCAGGAGGCAGCTAATTTACATCTGTAAAACATAGTCGGACAAAGACGGGTGTAACCAAGATTTACAAGACAAAGAACGTGGTCTGCAGAGGACATCGGCCATCTGCCTAGGTACACCCTGGCCATCAACACCCGATATGAATCTGAGATAAGGATGACCAGCAATGGGGCCATCACCGCCCAGGTGTTCAGCTACGGGAATTGAATGAAGATTCTGGGAAATCTATTCAGACTTGAAGTTTTGTCCAAGAGTTTGTGGAAAGAGACAAAAACAAGAGAAAGAAAAAGACATAAATATGTTTAATGCACCCAGGCTAACAAAGAACACTGCCGTAAGGGAAATAAACCCTATAAGAACTGTCCCTTGGACCAAGGAATTTGTGAGAGTAAGAGGAGTGCTGTCTGGGGAGGCAGGCTCTATCCCTCTCACCCAACATTCAATCCTCGGGCTTCAAAGTTGTTTTTGCTTTTATTGTGGCTGCTCCCGATAAAAAAAAACTTGCTTTATTTTAAATTGGCTATGAATGCTTTATAACAGATTGGTGCTGTGACTCTGATTCAATGGAGATGTTGCAGGATCCCCCTTCTGCCCAGGAGGCGCCCCGCTGACTCCTGTGGCCTGGTGAGGTGGGGAAATCCCGTGGAACCTATTGAATCACAAACCAAATTTAGGCCTAAGACCACAATAAAAGAGGAAAAGCTGGTACCAGAGCTCTCAAAGAACTCAGGAAAACCTAAGGGAGGTCCTCAGAAACCGTGGCAATTTTTCACTCATAAAATTCTACATGCACAAAGAGCCCACACAGGAAAAGGAACTGCAAATATCGTGTGGTTGAGTGAAGGTGATCGGGTGGATTGAATGAGACGTGATTTTATCACAGAGCGAGTGTTGAACCCCACGACCGCATTTCCAACCTCCTGTGAAGGAATTGGTTGGCCAAGGGGGAAGTGAATCGTGGTGTGATAAAAACTCAATTTTTTCCATCAAACCCTAAAACATGGGGAGGTTTTGGGAGACCGATCACGGGAGGCTAACAGGGAAGGTATGCTCTTTTGAGTTCGGGAGCTGGTAAACCTGTTGGCCTAGGACTTGGCAAGTCCAAAGGAAAAGGAAGGAGAACAGGGAGCTCCTTTGCCGGCCCAACACCCACAGAACAGTTCACTGCAGAGTAAGTAACCCGGCAACTTTAACAAGACTAAGTAAGAGAAAGGTGTAAGTAAAAAGGCAGATCTTTGCCAAATTTTGGTTGAGGAGGACTCAGCGCAGAGTTCTGAGAGGTAAGTAAAATCTTAAAAATGGGGCAGAAAAAGTGCAAGCCTCAGAAAAAGACACAGGAAAAACATGTATTAGAAAAGGAGAGTGGTGCTCTCGAGATTCCATGAGATAGCCCCTTGGGATGAAAGTTGGAGCATTGGGAAGAGTGTCCCTGCAAGAAGAGGAAATCTAAGGAAAAAATGATATATTACCATATAGAGGTTTGGGGAGGAAAAGAAATTAGAAACCACTTAATTTGGCCTACATTCGGCACATTTGAAAAATGGACTTGCTGAGCCTTAAGCAACTATGTGGATGGCAAGAAGCCAGCAGACCAGGAAGAAAAAGAATATGCAAAACTATGGGAAAATTCAAGAATAGAGTTGTTCCTGGTGAAAACTAAGAAGGGAGCCGCATCCCGGGGTGACACATGGGATCCCCTGGACTATCTCCCTCCCCCATATCTTGTANCAGCCCCAACAGGCTCCGCAATCGGCAGAAATCAAATGACAATCCACGGCGGTAAACTCACCTCCAGCAAGCAGAATGTGGCATAAGGCAAAGAAAGTAAATGATGAGGAGAGTGAAAATGAGGAAGATAGACATAATCTTCCCCTGAGAAAAATCCCAACTGCACCAAGGGTTATCGGTTATGTGAACGTACCCATTATTACCGAAGATGTAAGGGCCTTTAAAAAGGAAATGGGAAGACTCATGGATGACTCCCTTGAAGTGGCTGATAGATTAGATGAATTTTTAGGTAATAATATATTTACTTTTGAGGATATTACCTCTAAATTAAAGTCGCTGTTTAATAATGAAGAGAGGGAAATGATCAGGCAAGCTAGTATATGAAATTGAGAATGCCAGAACCCGCAGAGGGCGACAGGAGAACAAAAATGGCCTAGCCAGAGCCCAAGGTGGAATGCACAGTCAGAGGACGGTCAAAGAAATATGGCAGAGCTGAGGAACATAGTGATACAAAGAATTCGAGAAGCAGTACCAAAGGGACAGAACATCAGCAGAATTTTCGGGGAATGCCAAGGGAAAGATGAGACGCTGACAGAATGGCTGGATCGACTGTGAAAAAGCTTGCAAGTATATTCAAGAACGGACCCTAACTCCCCCGTTGGAGAAGTGTTACTGAAAACCCAGTTCGTTGCAAAGTCATGGGAGGACATAAGGAGGAAGCTTGAGAAAATAAATAATTGGCAGGAAAAAGGATTGCAAGAGCTATTAAGGGAGGCTCAAAAGGTCTGCATGAGGAAGGATGAAGTGAAGCAGAAAATACAAGCAAAGGTACTTGTTGTGGCTGCCAGGGAGGTCCAGAGACAAGAGCGTTCATGTGACCCCAGAAAAGCTGCTCATAACTATGGCACCCAAAGGAGACAGTCAGCAGCCCTGAGGAAGAGTTCAGATGATCAGAGGGAGCCCCCTAAGTGTTATTATTGCAAGAAAAAAGGACATTACCGGAGGGATTGTCGGAAGAGGATCAAGGATGCAAAGATTTTTCAAGAGGACTAGGGGTGTCGGGGGATTTTCATTTTAGGGACCAAAACATCTAATGAGCCCTTGATAAAATTAAAGGTAGGTCCCCATAAAAAAGTACCGATTTTTTAGTGGACACGAGAGCGGAGAAAAGCACACTGCAGAGGCTACCACAAGGTTGCACCAAGAGTAAAGAAACAATGCTAGTAATCGGCACCAAAAGCGACCCTTTCAAAGTCCCAATTATAAGGGATGTGGAAATAGAATCAGAGAATAAAATCTGCTTGGGTAACATGCTATTAGTAGAAGAAGCAGATTATAATTTGTTAAGCAGAGATATATTTATTGCTCTTAGTATAAATTTAACTGTAAAAGATTCAAATTGGTAGTAAGTCTGTATAAATTGACCACAGAAGATGAAAATAAAATAAATTCTAAGGTATGGCACTCACAAGGGGAAGCGCAAAGGCTGAAAATAAAACCTATTAGCATTGAAATAGAAAGACCAGAAGACCCAATCAGAATTGAACAATACCCTATTTCCATGGAGGGGAGGAGGGAGTTGAAACCAGTGATAGATGATTTGCTAAGAAAAGGAACACTAGAACCTTGCATGTCTAGACACAATATCCCCATCCTGGCAGTCAGGAAAACAGATGGGAGTTACAAATTAGTCCAAGATCTACGGGCAGTAAATGAAAGAACCAAAACCCGGTTCCCTGTGGTTGCAAACCCCTATACCCTCTTAAACCGAGTCTCCCCAGAGGATGTCTCGTACAGTGTAATAGATTTAAAAGATGCCTTTTAGACTTGCCCCCTAGCTGAGGAAAGCCGAGACTATTTTACTTTCCAATCGGAGGATCCGGAGACAAACAGAAAACAACAATTCAAGTGGACCTCTCTACCTCAAGGTTTTGTTGATTCACCGAATCTATTTGGCCAAGTTCTTGAGCAATTATTAAGTCAATTTGTACCCACAGAGGAAACAAAATTATTGCAATATGTTGATAATTTGCTGGTGGCAGGGCCAAAAGAGGAGAGTGTGAGAAAAAGTACTATTGCACTATTGAATTTTCTGAGAGGGAAG
>VXBB01014212.1:108818-119543 GCA_013399915.1 Illadopsis cleaveri | reverse complement strand
AATGTTACAGAAAACAAAAGAAAAACCATGCACAGGTGTCCGAGAAAACCTCTGACACCCTGCTAGAAACACTCCAAAAAGCCTTTTACTTCCTTTGTGCTTCTTCCTAAATACTGAATGTTTTAGGAGGGACAATTTGGCTTGCTGCCAATAGGGAGAGAGACAGGATTTGAAGAACAGGGAAAAGGTTCAATAGGTGCTTCTCTCTTGGTACTGAGCCAATCACGGCTAGCAGGGTATGGAAAATTCTAGGTAAACTTCCTAATATGTCAAAGGTAAACTGAAACTCTTCCCCTGTTTGGAAACACCTGCTGAGGGTGTGGGGTGCATTACTACAGTCTCCCTCCCTGCAGGATTTCTGGGCACCATGAAGTGTCTTTGCCTTGCCCCATCTGCCTCCCTGCTTCCCAAATGGGCTGTGGGGTCCCTCAGGATGTGATTCCACAGCAGTTTGGGTGGAGGAGCCCCAGGAGGGACTGACTGTGAGGATCAGGGTATTACAGGCAGGTGTGGATGTAGAAAATCTCTTCAGGGTCACAGCACAGCCACTTGAGCCCACACTGTCCAAAGAGATGATTTTTTAGGGAGAGCTTGTTAATCCGTAGGCAGGAGCTCTCCATGGGCCCATCCCTGAGTGCTTCCTTGGCATCCTCATCCCTGGAGTTAGGGATGCCAGGGAGGACACCCCAGCCTGCTCCTTAACATTCATTCATGGCCTTGCTGCTATTTCTCACCCTTTCCCCAATCATCCTTGTGTTTTCTGATGCCCGCTGTGCCAAGAGCTAATTTGTGTTATTGATTTTAAACTGATTCCCTGAGGGTTTCATCCCTTGCTCCCCAGGATTTGGGGAAAGATGGGTCTGTAGTTGTCATAGCCAGCTCCCTCATGGCCACTTGACACAGCCAGGGGACAAGTCCAGGCACTGGTCAGTTCACTGATGTGGATGTAGTCTTTGTCCAGCCTGTGTTAGATCCTAGAAACATGGAATATTTTGGGTTGGAAGGGAAAATAAAGATTATTTCTATACAACCCCCTGCCATGGGCAGGGACACCTTCCACCTTCCACCATCCCAGGGTGCTCCAAGCACCATCCATCCACTTCCAGGGGTGGAGCAGCCACAGCTGCTCTGGGAAACCTGTGCCAGGGCCTCCCCACCCTCACAGGGAAGAATTTCTGCCCCACATCCCACCCAAATTTCCCTTTTTCCAGTTTGAACCCATTTCCCCTTGTCCTGTCCCTCCAGGCCCTTGTCCCAAGTCCCTCTCCAGATCTCCCTCAGCCTCTTCAGGCTCTGGAAGGGGCTCTGAGGTCTCCCTGGAGCCATCTCCTCTCCAGGCTGAAAAACCTAACCCTCTCAGTCTCCTCTTGATAAGTGCACTGATGGAAAAGCACTTGAGAAACATTTGTGGGAATGTGACATCTCTGAGGTTCACTGGTCCATCTAGTCTGGCTGGGACGAGGAGGTTCCAGAGTTGTTTGGGGGGAAGAGGGGGTGGGTGTCAGCAGGATACACAATCAGCATCATTCTTAAGTGTGGCAGGAATAAAGCAAACACTCCAAAAGCAGCTTGTGCATCAGCATTCTAAACTGATACCAGGAGAAGGGAAATCAGGACAAGTGGGAAAATTCTACGAGGCGCAATTAATCAGATCCAAAAAAATAAACCACAGCTCTGCCTCTGAGGCAGAGAAGCAGAAAATGAGGCTGAGCCTCTCCCTCTCCCCACACCCAGCATGCAAATCCATCCTGAGCAATTTCTGGAGCAGCAGAAGGTCAGTAATTGATTTGGAGACCCAAATTTCTGACTACATCACCATGCAGATGTGCTTTCCCAGCCTGGCTGGTGGTTGTGCAGCTCCCACTGCAGCAAATGAGCTCGGAATACCAATGGAGAGAGGAAGGAGAACTCTCTTCCCTTGACAGGGGAGCAGTGGGGAGATAAAAACCTTTCCATGCTGAATTAACCTGCTTTTGTCTGGGGTTGCAGCCCCCCTTCCCTGCCTCCCTTCACTCTTCAGAGAAAAATGCCTGTTCAGGATTCCCTTGCTGGGGTAAAAGGGAACTGGGAATGCTGGAGGAGAATGAGGAGGAGCAGGGGATTCACCTGGAGTTGTTTTTAACTTGGCCTGGAAGCTGCTGGCCTTGGAAATGATGCTGCTGTTTCAAAAACCAGAGTGGCTCTGGTCCTTCCCTCTTCCCAGCCCTGCAGCTCAGGCATCCTTAGGGAAGCACTGGGAGCACAGTGAACCTTGTTCCAGGGATTGAATCCATGGTGCTGTGGTGGGGAATGGCTGCTCCTGGCTGTGGAAGCTGAGCACTGGCCTAAGCACCTCATCTCCCAGTCAGGATTTGAGCAAAAAGCTTAAAAACCTCCTGGCCCCTGGACAGCTGCATCCTCTCCAGGGGTTGTGGAGATTCAAGGAAGGGATGGGAGAAATTCCTGCAGGGTTGGGCTATCCATAGGAATTGAATGAAATCTCACTCAGGGAAACCTCACACAGATGTCAGAAGCTTAAAAGTAAGGGCCAGGGTGAAGATGAGATCCTCCAAAATGAGATCCTGAGGAGGCAGGATGCCTTCATCCCTTCCCACTTAAATCCTGTGGCCTTTGCCATGGTGAGGATTACACCGGCTGATGGGCCATTAAAGGCTCTTGGGATGCTGCCACTCATCCTGCAGGACCTGGATGGAGAACCATGGATTTGTGCAGGGTGATCCAAACCTCTGGTTTTTGGCCTTTGGCACCTGAACTCCACAACCTCAGGGTGCAAACAGCTGCCCACAGAAGCAACAGCACTGGGAGATTTTGATGCAATTTTAAAAAGTTCAGAGGGCCTCTAAGCCCAGTTTTGTGGGTTTTAAGCCCAGCCTGGTTCTTTACCAGCTCTGGATTTTGCAGCAGCACAATTGGAGGAGTATCTCAAGAGCCATTATAGGAAATCCAGGAATAAAAAGGAATGTGGTGCCCAGAAGAGCTTTGGGCAGCAGAGTCTCCAACTCTCATCAGCCTTGCAGTGCCAAAAGCAGCTCCTGCCTGCTGCAGGCTTGGAGCTTGCATGTCTGTGGCGCTCCAAACCTCACAGCAGCCAAGAGGGATTTCCTGTGATCCAGCCAGTGCAGGATGAGCACTAAATGGAGCAGAGAAATATCTGGGAACACGACTCAACAGCAGAGCAAGGCCAGCACAGCTATTCTTTATTTCTTCTTTAATTATCTCCTTTCTTTTAAAGAGATCCACAGTGATACAGGGGACAGATGGGCTGGGCGAGCTGAGACCATTCTCCACTCCCCCTCATCCTTGTCTGTACAAAGAGATGCTGCAGGGAAAGGCAAATATTTGACTGTGTGGGATGCTGAGGAGAGAGAAACTGAAACGTGAGCCAGCAAGCAGCTCCTTACTCAAGGAGAGCTTTCTGTGGCATGGATACAGCCCTCCAGAGGGGCTGGAGCAGGTGGAAGGAAGGATGGAGGAAGAACACCTGCATCCTTTTCAAGCCCTGTGCCCTTATCTCAGTCCCACAGGCGAGGGTGTTTCAGAGGAAAAATGGTATTGGAGGGGATGCTTGGGAGGGGAGAGGAGGAAATCTCACTGGGAGACAACAGTGCAAAGGAATAAGCTTGGAATGCTGCTGTAAAGGCAGTAAAAGGGATCTGGGAATGAAATATGCCTTGAGGATCCATCTTCTCACAGTGTCCCTTGAGGTGTTATTACAGTTCCAGAGAGATATCCTTCACCTGCTGTCCCCAAGGACAGCCAGCACTGCTCTCCTCCCTCCAGCCTGCCTGTGCTGGCACAGACTCCCGGGAGCAGCAGGGCTGTCCCCTGTCCCTGGGCATCCCCTGTGGCCACACAGGCTCCGTGGAGGTGGGGACAAGGTGGCTGAAGGTCACAGACACCTCGGACAGCCCATGGGGACAGGTGCCCAGGGATGGTGCGCAGCCCCACCCCAGAGCATGGACATAAAATCATTGAATCTTTGATTATTTAGGGTGGAAAAGGCCTTTGAAATTATCAAGTCAAACAGTTCCCCCAGCACTACCAGACCCACCACTAACCCATGTCCCCAAATGTCACATCCACACAGCTTTTGAACACATCCAGGGGTGATGACTCCACCCCTTCCCTGGGAAGTCTGGTCCAGTACTTCTCACAAAAAGTGCTCCAGGGAGAGAGGGAGGGTCACAGGCTACTGAGAAATTGGTGTATTTTATATTTTTCAGGCTACTGAGTAGTTTGTTTATTTAATGTTTTTCATGCTATCTGGATTTTAAGGATTTGTGGGTTTGTTTGTTTGTGTTTGGGTGTTTTGTTATATATATAAATCCATGTCTAAGAGACTGCAAACATGAAAAGACACTCTGAAGTGGAGGAATATTGGAAATAATTTATGTTGAAAAATAGCTTTAAAATCCTTGAGTCCAACCATTCCTCCAGCACTGCCAAACCCATCACTAACCCATGTCCCCAAGTGCCACATCCATCTTTTCAATCCCTCCAGGGCTGGGGACATCAGCACTGCCCTGGCCAGCCTGTTCTGGATGTCTGACCACCATTTCAGTGAAGAAATTGTTCCTAATGTTCAACATAAACCTCCCCTGGTTCACGTTCAGCCCCAAAGCCTGGCTCTGCCCCTCTGGGCTGTTCAAGGAAACATCCTGAAAATGAAACGTCATGGGGAGCCCCAGGCCCAGTGCCAGCGCCCACACAGGGGCACAGAGAAGCACACACGGCTTTCCACACTGATGTGCACACTTACAGGGGGGCTTCGGAGCCTTATCTGGGGTCTGGCAATATCTGGAGATGTCCCACAGCTCCCACAGACATCCCAAAATCCTGCCCCTGCCGTCCTGTCCTGTAAATTTCCCCTTCCCAGCACCAAACGTGGCACGATCCGGGCAGCCCTGCAGGAGAGCGCGGCCAGGTCCGAGCCGCGGCCAGGACTGCAGCACAGGGACACCTTTCCCCAAAATATCCTGTACCAGCGGATTTTGGCGCTTTGCTCTGGCACATCCGCCGGGCAGATGGTGGCAGGACACGGCTCAGGTAGGGAGGCAGCTCCTGCACGCTCAAAATCCTCCCTTTTCCCTCTGCTTCCCGGCAAGAAAGGGGCTGATTAGCACAAAATCCATGGCAACCCGGCCAGCAGCCTCGGAGCCAGCTCCTCGCTCCCTCCCCTGCTCGGAAAGCCTTTGTCTGCTGCTGGTACATCCCTCAAGCTCTCACTTTTTTTGCTCTCCTGGATTTTGGAGGGAGCAGCTTCGCTCTTCTCTTCCCCTCTGGGCAGAGTTGGCTGGGGAACAGAAGATTCCGTTTTCCGCCTTTCCTGTAAAGGACACTTTTACTCCTTTTCCTATTCCTAGGGAATTTCCGAAGAAGCCAGGCAATCCTCAGGATTCAGGCTTGTCCTAGAGATGGGTAAATACCCTGGACTGATGCCCCTCAGGAAATGATTTCCACCTGCAAACAGCACAAGGGAAAAACAAAATCAGGCTGTGACTGCAAAAATCTTTTCAACAACCACCTGGCAATTACAGGTCAGGGTGTTCCCCTGAGGAAAGACCCTATAATAACAGTCAGGCGTGGCCTCCTTCGGGGTTAAGGGCGTTCTTGGAGCAGTGAAGCAGCATTTTTTCCCTCTGGGACTTACAGAGCATCCTGGCTAAAACCAGCCTGGAGTCCAGTCTGTGCCTTGCCTGAAATCTGAAAGTGCAGCCTGCTGAGGATAAATCAATAGGAAGAGGGGAATTTTCCTTTCCAAGCAAAGCCAGGCCAGAGGGAATCCCCCAGATCCTCCCTGATCCCTCTCACCGAGCCCACTCTGCACATGAAAATCCATTTTAAAAGCAGAACTTGAATCCATCCATTTCCTACCCTGAGGGAATCAGCCCCTGCAGTGCCTGGAGCCCTCCAGGTGCCTGGATGGGGTGAACTGAACCTTTACATCCCATACTGGCAGAGATTCCTGCCCTTCCCCCTGCTCCCCTCGGCAATCACTCCAGGAGACCGGGGTGAGCCCCCGAGGAATCCTGAGCTGGCAAGAACTTCCCAAATCCTGGCCAAGCAGCCCAACATCCTCTGGCTGGAGCCGGTAAGGGGCACAGGAGCATCATCCCCTCATCATCTTCGGGTGAAAACACGGAAAAACGGGCAATTCTTGGCGGTGGGGGCTGGGGCAGGGAATTTTTTGAGTGCTGCAGGATGCCTGGCACGATCCACTCGGCGTTGGAGTGGTCCTGCTGAAGGCTGTAAAGCTGGCCCTGCCTAAAGATAAGCCTGAGCCGGCAGCCCGAGCTGGCTGGAGCCCAGGCCGGCACAAAGAGCGCTTTGTGCGAGCGGGATGCTCGAGGGGATGGGGCAGAGCTGCTCTCGGGGGATATTGAGGGCTCGGAGACAAAACGGGGAGAAGCTCAAAAAGGACCTTTCTTTCTTTGCTGTCCGGGAGATGGAAGGGAGCCGCACATCGGGATTAAAAAAGCCGCAGGTGATCAAACCCCCGCGGCCGCGGAGCGGTGAAAGGGGAACAAAGAGGCGCAGGGAGGGAGCGGGGAAGGCAGAGTAAACACTCCACGGGGATCTGAGGGGAAAGAAAGGAGCTGGGAGGCTGAGCCGCCACGGCACCTCTCGGATCTGCCAGGCTTAAACTCGTTTAAAAGCCGTGTTTCCTCTGGGCTGAGGTGCCAGGCTTGAGATGATGAAGAGGGAGAGCGAGGCGGGAGGAAGGCAGGGTGATATCAGGGAAAAGCAGGTCCGTGTGTCCTTTGCAGGCTGGGATGGGCGCGAACACAGGGTGATCCTGTGTGTGCAGAGGGGCCATCTGAAAGTCCCCCGTGCCACGAGTGCCACGGCTGAATGATTGCAGCTGAACTTCTGGCAAACCCAAGAGCCCGGCTTCGGTTCACAGAGTCACAGAAGGGTTTAGGTTGGAAGGGGCACTGGAGGTCGCCTAGTCAGAGGTTCCCCTAGAGCAGCTTACTCAAGGTTGTGTCCAGATGGCTTTTAAAAATCTTCAGGGAAGGATAAATCCAGAACCACAGAATGGTTTGGGTTGGAAGGGACCTTAAAGTTCATCTCATTCCATCCCTGCCATGATCAGGGACACCTTCCACTATCTCAGGCTGCTCCAAACCCTGTCCAACCTGGCCTTGGACACTTCCAGGGATCCAGGGGCAGCCACAGCTTCTCTGGGAAACCTGTGCCAGGGCCTCCCCACCCTCACAGGGAAGAATTTCTTCCTAAGATCTAACCTAAATAGCCCCTCTTCTAGTTTAAAACAGTTCCCCTTGTCCTGTTACTGTCTGCTCACGTAAAAAGTTGTTAGTCCTCTTTTTTATAAATGGCTTTAGGCTCTGGAAAGGGCTCTGAGGTTTCCCTGGAGCCTTCTCTTCTCCAGGTGAACATCCCCAGCTCTCCCAGCCTGGCTCCAGAGCAGAGGGGCTCCAGCCCTTGGAGCAGCTCCTTGGTGTCCTCTGGACCTGCTCCAATGATTCCATGCCCTTATGCTGAGACTCCAGGGGTGGATTCAGTACTCCAGGCTGGACATCACAAGAGCAGAGTACAGCCCTTGGTCAATTCCTGTCCACATCCACCCCAGTGTTTGACCTGCTGTTCATAAAGGAGGAGGAGCAGAGGATAATTTGGGTCAGGGGTGGCAGATGGGGGGGGCACTCAGAGCTGTGAAATAACTGGACTTGCACCTGGAGAGGGCTTGAAGAGCTCTAGGCTGAGGGCTTTGGATTTCAGGAGAGTTGACTTCAGCTTTTTGGGGAACTCTGAGGTTGTTATGAAGGGGAGAAGGTGTCCAAGACAGCTGGCTGATTTATTTTTAAAGAAAACTCATTCAGAGCTTTGGGAACAAACCCTGCCTTTGCTCATGAAAATCAGGAATTTCAGCACAAAGCCTCCTTGGCTAATTAAGACACTTCTTAGTGAGCTGAGCTGTTAAAAGGGAGCATACAAGAAATGGAAATAAGGAGGGGAAATGAAGGAAGAGTGCAAATGCAAGGCTGGGGTACTTAGGGATGAAAGCTGGAGGGCTGAGGACCAGCTGGAGCACAGAGTGGCCAGGGATGCTGAGAGTGACAAAAAAAGGGGGGCTGCAAGTGTTTTAACAGCACATTTCAGAGAAAATGTGTGTGGGTTGTTGGATGGGAGGACAGCCTAACAAAGGGTGATTCTGGCAAAGGTTGAATGCTCTTCTTTGCCTCAGTTTCTATAGGTCAGACTTGCTCCAAGCTTCTGCACTTAACAGCAGTGTTTGGGAAAAGAGAATAACCAGCAGCTGGGGAAATAAAATTTTAGGGGCTGTTTAATGAAATTAAATGTATTGCCGTCCATGAGACTGGATGAGAGTGCTCTAATGGAACTCTGTGGTCGAATTGTGGGACTGCTGCCTGTCACCTACAAAAAAATCCTGGTATCTGATCTCTGCCCACCCTCAGGTGTCTCCAAGATTTATACACACCTTAAAAAAGGGAAAAAAGGAGGATTTGGAGAGCCCTGAGGCCAGCCCCACCTCAGACCCTAGAAAAATCATTAAGTGTGTCCTCTGGGAATTAATTTCTGGACATGAGAGGACCAGAACTCACAGACTCCAGGTTTAGTTCTCTGGATGATGGTGCGTAAGGTGCTCTGCAGAAATGGAATTCCAGGTGAGAGAAAGCAATCAGGCAAAGCAATCAGCCTTTCTTCTTCTGTAGCAATAGCTCAGAACTGGGTCCGGGAGGAAGGCTGGCATTTTGAGGATGTGAAGAAACCCCTCAGGAATTAAGTCCTGGTACTAAATCCTTTCCTTCCCTGCCAGAGCTGGAAAGAAATCACAAACAAGAAGGCAAATTTCACCTCACCCCGTGGCACGTGGCAAATCTCGAGGTTTGCACCAAGATCAGTCCCTGCCCTTGCTCATCCTGAAGCTGGGGATGGGGAAATGGTGAAAAATTCCAAAAAGGGCTTTTCCCAGGAAATTTGGCCAGGCATATACAGCCAGCCCCTGGCTTGAAGTGTTCCTTTTAGCTCAGGGCAGGGGCTCAGCCTGGCTCTTGTGTGACACCCTGGTTTTTCCCACCCAGGGGACGCATGGAGGATGTTTTGGTGGCTGTTTTTTCGCCCAAAGGAAGGATTTTCAGGAGCACCACAACCTGTCATCCTCCACAGGGGTGCTGGAGACTGCAGCTCCTCCCAGCAGAGCCCCTGGGACATCCTTCCTCTGCCATCCTCTCCTCCTGCATGGCAAGGAACTCTCTGATAAATAATTCCCTTTTTTGTTTGGCTGATTGCATGCTGTTACTAGGAAGCCTCCTGGCATCCCTGGGACTGAAACTTGGAGCAGGTTGGCAGCTAATGCAGATAATTAAGATTTTATAGCCACCTTTCTGAACAAGCTGGCCAACCCTCCATCCCTGTGGGGGTCTCAGAGGGCTGGGGTGCTCTGTCTATGCTGAGTGGGCTTGGAAGAGACCCAGGGAAGGAAAAATAACTTATTCAGGACTTTGCTGGTGTCAGTGCTGGGGCTGTACTGGGGCTGGGAGCAAACCAAAAAGCTGAGAAGCATTTCCAGGTGCTGGATTTCAGTGGTCATCACAGTTCCTGGCATGGGTTAGGCATGGGACAACAACTCCTAGGCGAAGTTTGGGAGCTTTCATGGGTCAGGGACATTCCTAAGATGTAGTTTGGTGTGGCTGCTGTTTTGTGATTCATGATATGGACCTGATCAAATTGGGGACTTGGCCTTAGGCCAGAGGCTGGGTCCTGGTTGCTGGTGAAGACACAACTCCTGCTGTTCCCATCCAAATGAGTGATTCCACTGCTGGGGGAGAGGTTTGTGTCTCACAAGTCAAGAAAACTTTGTCCCTGCAGCCTGGGCTTAAAAATGCACTGGGGAATTGTCCCTTTGCAAGATTTCTGAGCCCTCAGTGACTGCTCTCTGTCAGAAAGGATCATTGCACTCTGTCCTGGCTGAGTTTCCTCAGCTCTGTGGGTGAACTGAGCAGCACCAGGGTCACTCCTGTGCCCAGGATTCCAGCTGGTGCAGCCCAGATAGGTTTGCATGGTTAAACCCTCAAAGAGGTAGCAGCACCCAGGCTGGCAGTTTGGGATTTTCCCTGGCTCCCACAACTCCTGAACCCAACCTGCTGATTGGGCTGGGCCCACACCATGCCTGGAGCCTCGTGGAGCAGGCAGAACCCACCCTTGGCCAGCCACATGCCAAAGACACCAAAGATTTGGTGGAATTGGCAGCCTGGGAAGGGGACAGCAGCTCTGAAAGCCTGCTGCCTTCACAGGATGAATTTGAGAGAATTAACAACTTGATCCATCTGATCTGGTTAGAAGCCTAGCAACAGACTTTCAGTTTTAATTCACCTGCAGGACAAGATTTTCTCAAAATTCCCAGTCCCAGCAGCTTCCAGGGTGGTGAGGGACGTGCTGAGCCTGCCAAGGTGTTCACAGCTGGGAGTGCAGGAGGTGCTCAGCTGCATCTCTGAGTACCCACAGCATGGGCCCCCCCATATCTCATTTCCCACCTTATAATCACAGGGTAATCCTTCCAATGATCTTTCTGGAGTGGCAGGGAGGAGCTGACCTTTGCAGATCTCCACAGGGCACTGTCAGCAGCATTCCTGCTTCCCACTGAGCTGCCTTCTTGGCTACCCAGGCTGGGAGCTGCAGCAGTGGAGGGCAACTCCTTCTGCCCCCCCTGAGCATCCCTGTCCAAGAAAGATTCCCCTG
>VXBB01014212.1:84531-99328 GCA_013399915.1 Illadopsis cleaveri | reverse complement strand
AAAAAAAAAAACCAAACCACATTCTGTTGATATTTTTCCCTGTCTTACAACAAATGCTGCCGTTTTATCAGGGAGGCAATCACAGATGTTATTGAAGTGACCCTGGGTCATTCTTTCTTCTCGGTGTATCAACTTACCTAAGAAATGCCAACAAAGGCTTTCATTGAATATTTGGAAGAATGTGGGATTAAAAAAAGCTTCTGCTGCCTAAAAAAAAGAGACATTCAGAAGAGAATTATGAGGCCATTGTGCAGAGGGGAGTGAGTTTTAGGTGCTTTTTTTTCTCTTGCAAACCAGCCTTACATTTTTTTGACTGGTTCTTGTTTTCCCTCTCTTTTGAGGAATCCGTTTGATTTCATGTAACCTGGAAGGCAAAGACCTCCAGAAAATAAAGATAAAGGAACAAAGCCTGGCAATGGTTGACTAAAACCATGTGGATGTGGCACTTGGGGACATGGTTTAGTGGTGGCCTTGGCTGTTCTGGGTTAACAGTTGGACTCAAGGATCTTCCAGGGCTTTTCCAACCTTAACAATTCCATGTTTTTATGAAAGGATGATGAGCACAAGGAGGAGATGGAAGATGGGATGAGGGCTGTCACTGCCTGTGCTCCCTGGAAGGGTGCCTTGTCTTCCCACAGGCTTGGGAGTTCCTTTCCTGGTGACAGATCCTGTGGGGGCAGCTCTGTGGGGTGACAGCTGGGCAGAGGGTGGAGCACGGAAGTTGAGCTGCTGTGCAGGGCATCAACTCTCACTCCCCACACTCATCCCTGGGGCTTGGCTTGAGATGCAAACCCCCTGTCCTGCATCCATGGAGTTGTCCCATTAAACACTGCCCTGTTCAAACCCTCCCAGAATATTTACTGGAATTTCAGCCAGGACCCAGAAATCCTTGTTCTCCTTCCCTTTCCCAGAGGCTCTGCACAAACACTAAAACCATTCCCCCCATCCCATGCTGAGGAGCAAACAATTGCTGGAAAGGATGAGTGATGTCCCTTTAAAAGCAGCACTGTCAGGCCAGCAGAGCTCCACAAAGCTGCCTGGGAATGAATAATGGGATTACAGGGGCCACATCACGGGAAGCCGTGGGATTTTGTTTTGCAGAGTTCACCCTCAGGGCTGGTCACCACAAGATAACTCCACACACCAGTTTATCCATGTGAGGTGGCAGCAGGATCCCACACATGGATGAAGAATCCTGGAGAAACCCCTGGAAAAGCCAGCAGAAGCCAGACTTTTGATTTCCTTTAATCCTCTCATGGCCAGGGCAGGAAGGGCCTTAGGTGCGTCTTGCTCATAAAAACCAACATTTTAACACATTCTGCCTCTCCTTGCACACCCAGCCCCAGCTGCTTCTCACCAGCATGACTGGGGAATGTTGTTGGAATGGACAGGGTGCTGGGTTGAACTTCTCAGGCTGCAAGGGGGAACCAAACTCAGGTCCTTCCTGGCAGTGAAGCAACTGCTGGATTGAAATGCAAAGCTGGACCACCAGACCTTAAGAACCTAGGGAGGATTTTCTGCTTGGATTGAGCCTCAGAGTCTCCCAGGGATGTTTAACATCAGTGAGAGAGAGAAAGCTTTGGGTGCATCCTTTTCTGTTTTCCAGGAAAGCCACAAGCAGTTGGATAGCCACAAGCAGTTGCCTTCAATTTTGCCTTCAACAGACAGGAAGACCAATAATTTTCCCATTTCCAGCAGTCCATCTTTTCTCTGCATTGCTTTTGGGGCAGGCAGCACTTCAAGGCATGGAGATGAGGAGCTCCTTGAGATTTCCCTCTCTTCCCAAAAGAGAAGAGTCCCATGGATGAAGTCCCAGCCTGGTCCATGAAGCTCAGGGGGATGGTCTGTGGAGAGGCAGCTGGTCCCACAGGGCCAGCTCTTTTTATTTCCAAAAGACCAAAAGAAACTGAAATGTTAATTGGCACTTTCCCAGGTGCAGCCACTTGGATTCAGGCAAAAAGGAGCACAGGCCACTTGTCAGATCCCTGCCAAACCTTTCAGACAAATCCACACTGTCTTTGTTTTGGTTTGGAGCTTCTTCAAAGGTGCTCAGATGCCTGTCATGGCTAATTTTAGGTGCTCACACCCTTGTGGTGCAACCCACAGCCCCACATGAGTTATCCCAGATCCTTCTGGAGCACCTGGGAGTTACCCACCACCAAACCCCAAGAGACCTTTGCCAGCTGGACCATGCAAAGCCTGTCATGGATCCCAAATCTCACTCTTCCTCAGTGTTGTTTAGGCTGTGTTGGCTCTCTCCCTCTCCAGAACAGGGTGGCTGCACCCAAATGGACACTTGGGGATCATCCTGTTCCATAACAAATCCTAAACTCTTCCCTAGTTTCAACAATTTAACAGTAGAGGTCACAGAGTGGTTTGGGTTGGAAAGGACCTTAAAACTCATCCCATTCCATCCCCTGCCATGGGCAGGGACCCCTTCCACTATCCCAGGTTGCTCCAGGCCCCATCCAACCCGGCCCTGGACACTTTCAGGGATCCAGGGGCAGCCACAGCTTCTCTGGGTACCCTATGCCAGGGCCTCAGCACCCTCATAATGAGGAAATTTGCTGCTGCATCGTTGTTTAAGTTCACTCAGCACTTGTTCAGCGAATATGCGTATCCCAAACGGAAATAAATGCGCTTAATATTTAATGAAAAAATAATCTGACCAACAGGACACAGGTGTTTAATGATTTCCCAGGAGGGACCGTCAGACATTCGTGTTCCTTTTCAAGTCTTTCCTGCATTCTGGATCACACCCCTCAGATTTCAGTGCCAAACTGGTGAATTAGAGACAGAAAACTCATTTTTCCTAAAAGGACAAAGTTAGGACTGTTCTGAGATGTCCCTGTTCATAGGGTTGTACTTTAGCCATACATAGGAGGGAGAGGACTTTGAGTGCTTAATTTCATAACTTGTAAAACCTGGCAATTTAAAAAAAAAAAAGAGCAAAGTGTGACCCCTCCAGTCCTGGAGTCTGTCACCATCCCTGGGCTGGTGATGTTTTTGCTCTCAGCACAGATGAGGAGCTGCCACACTTGACAGTGCAAAGGCAAACACAAGGGCAAAGAGGAGAGAGGAGGAGCTGGGGAGGGAAATGCTCCAGCCCCGGGGCAGCTCAGCACATGCTGAGAGCTGCAATTTGCTCCTACACCTCCACAGAGCCTCCCAGCACAAAAAAACAAGAGCAGTTTGCATGTCTGAATAAATCAGCTTCTCGGGGCCAGGTTCTCGGCAGGGCCCAGCTGACGTGGCTGGCTGAGGCTCTGTGGGTTTATGTCAGCCCTACAAACCCGGGCCAGGGCCTGGTGTGCAGAACCAGGGTCTGGGACGGTTCACGTGAGGTGACAGAACAAGAAAAGCAGATGGACAGTTTGTCTTTTGGGTTTGTCTTTTCCTTCACTTCTCAACGTGAGCAGCCTGAACCTGGCTGGAGCCAAATCAAAGCAGACTCTGGAGACACGGAGGAAAATTCCTTGCAGTGTCAGATGATGACTTTTGTGTGGATTGGGAGTAACAAGAGGTAGGGCGAGAGGAAATGGCCTCAAGTTGCACCAGGAGAGGTTTAAATTGGATATTAGGAATAATTTCTGCAGCAAAAGGATTGTCCAGCCCTGGCACAGTTGCCCAGGGCAGCGGAGGAATCCCCATCCCTGGAGGGATTTGAAAGCTGTGTGGATGTGGCTTGGGAACATGGTTTAATGCTGGCCTTGGCAGTGCTGGAGAGTGGTTGGACTCGTTGATCTTAGAGGGCTTTCCCAACCCAAACCCTTCTGTGACAGTTCCAAATTTGCTGTCTCCTGCCTCTGCTGCTTTTGGCTGGGATAGAGTTAAATCCAAAACCGGGTGGTCCTGCACCAATTGCCTGTTGGGAACAGCCCCCAGCATGTGCAAACTCCTGAAGCTCCAAGTGCTTGGCAGGACGCTCCCTGGGACAAGCCAGAACCATTCCAGGGTGAAAACAACCCAGCCTGAACACGCTGGGAGCTGTGCTGAGGGCTGGGGGTGATGGGGCTGCACACATGGAGCTGCATCTCATTCCATAAGGACACAGCTGCTGCATTTCTTTCCTACATGGAAAGAATCTCCACATGCACCAGCTTTTGCCCCTTCATTGGACAGGTGAATCCTACAGAGCCTAAATAACCATATGTGGAATCACAGAAGCGTGGAATGGTTTGGGTTGGAAGGGAAAATAAAACTCATCTTGTTACACTCCCTGCCATGGGCATGGACAACTTCCACTATCCCAGGTTGCTCCAAGCTCTGTCCAGCCTGGCCTTGGACATTTCCAGGGATCCAGGGGCAGCCACAGCTTCTCTGGGCACCCTCACCCCTCTCACAGGGACCAATTTCTTCTCAATTTCCCAACTAACTCTGCCCTCTGGCAGTGAGAAGCCATTGCCCCTTGTCCTGTCCCTCCAGGGCCTTGTTCAAAGTCTCTCTCCATCTTTCTTGTAAGCTCCCTTCAGGAACTGGAAGACCACAATTAAGTCACCCCGAAGCCTTCTCCAGGCTGAACACTCCCAATCCTCTCAGCCTTTCCTCACAGCATAGCTGCTCCATCCCTCTGATCATGCTGGTGCCTCCTCTGGACTCTTTTCAGCAGCTCCAGGTGCCTCTCATGTTGGATCCCAGATCTGGAGGCAGCTCTGCAGGTGGGATCTCACCTGAGAGGGGCAGAATTAGCCCTTTCCTGCTGCCCACACTGGAGGATCAGCCCAGGATCTGGTTGGTTTCTGGGCTTCATCCTGCTATGGAGCCTTCCTGATGGCTTTGCCACCACAACTTGAGGAAAAGCGAGGAAAAAATCTTGTCTATGTTGGGATGTTTGGAAGCTTGTTCATTTATTTGACAAGAAACTGGATTTCACCCTTGAAATGTAATGTGAAATGCACCTTTTGGTTCCAGCACCGTGTGATGGGATGGCCTGGCTGTGCTCCCTCTGCCTGCTGGCAGCACTTACCCACACTCGTGCCTCCAGCACAGCCATTTCACCCTGTGGTCAGTCAAAAAACTGCCCTCTCTTTTGGGGAAATTGTTCTAAATTACCAGTCACATCTAGATCCAGCAAAGACTAGTATAATTAAGTGGCTGGAAAATGGAAAGTGAGGAAAAATTAGGGTTTGCTTGGCCTTTTCTCATCTTTAATTTAAACTTTCAGTTTTTGACAGATGGTGGTTTAGATACCACACCCCAGTCTAAGGGGTAGAATCAGAGTCTGAGAAAATTTGTACTTCCATCATGGGCAGAGATTGAAAGAAAACCCCAAATCTTTTAAAATCCAGGGTTCTGAGAAGGAAAATCTGCTTCTTACTCTCTTTGATCATCTTGAGATTTGGGGTTTATCTCAAGTGTGAATTTAAGATTGCATCCAGATTCAGGTCACAGAACTGGAGCTGAGGTTGTCCAGACCACTGAGGGGTTGTAGGGGATCATCTCAAAGCTGTTCCTAATAGTCCCGAATTCCTGAAAGCCACGATCCTGAGAAACAAAGTCACCAAAGTGCAATATCCAGAACCACCTCTGTAAATAAATCCTCAGGGGACCAGTGGAGGTGGGTGAATGCAGCAACAGAAAGTTGACAAATCAACATTATCTGAAGCAAAAGTCACAAAGAAATCTTTAAAACTGTTACTCATTTTTGTCAGAAGTTGTTCTCAGGGATTTCAGTGCTTCTCAAAAACAAAGTGTCTGCACAGGAACGTTTTCACAAGTGTTGGCCACAAGTGATGTCCCAGCCCCTGTTGTGAATATTCCTGCTGGGACTCACAGGCAAAATTCCAGCTGGGCAACAGAAACAAAGCCACGTGTCATGAGTCACTTCCAGTGATTTGGGCCAAATAATAAAGACTTTTCATGCCAGTGAGGAGAAGGGAAGGATGACTGGGGAAGGGTGCTTTGGATGTCTGATTGCTTCTGCTCTTGCGAAGAGCACCTGAACTCCAGAAAATCACAGAATACCCTGAGTTGGAAGGGACCCACAGGGATCATTGAATCCAACTCCTGGCCCTGCACAGGACAACCCCAAAATCACTCTATGTGCCTGAGAGTGTTTTCCAAACATTTCTTGAACTCTGTCAGGCTTGGTGCATCCTCCCGGGAATTATCCCCAGGCTGTGCTGACTCCTGAGCTCAGCTGGGAGCTGGGTCAGGCTCAGGATAAATTTGTGCCAAAGACCATGAGAGCAAAGTGACAGAGAAAAGGCAAATTCCAGCCCTGTGCCCTGGCTGTCTGGATTTTCCTTGCACAGTTCCTAGAAAAGACAAAGCAATTTTGTCCTCTCCCTCTCTGTGAAATGTCCAGCACATAACCACCAGAAATAAACAGATATGTGAGACAAGGCCTAAAGATGGGATGGGAGGATGGCTGAAATGCAGACTGGATTTGAAGAAAAAGAAAAAGGTAACAGAGGATGGAAGAGCTGCAATGAGTGATGGAAAACACAATGAGTGATGGAAAATACAACGAATTATGGAAAATGACTGACTGTGGCCTTTCCACCTGGGGCTGAAGGCAGGTAGGAACAAGGAGCTTCCCCACTCCTTCATTTTTCTCCCTCTTGAAAATCTGTGCTAACAGGGACAGGCAATCACTCACCAGCTCCTTCCTGAGCCATGTCAGAGCTTCGTCGATGCTCTCAAAGCCACCAATTCTCCCTGAGGTGACAGTCCCCTTGTCCTGGGCAGGGCTGCCGTTGAGGTGCAGCTGCACCTTCCTCATGGGCACAGTCTCCCCCTGGGTCTTTTTGGCCTTGGTGGCCTCGTCCTCTCCCTCTCCCTCAGGCTGGGGGCTCTTCCAAGCCTGCTCCTCCAGCTTTGCCTTCCATTCCAAGTAGGAAGGGCGCCTGGTCTCCAGTCTCAGCTTCTCTGTCAATGCCTTGAGGGTCCTCAGGTGATCATCTGGAGGAGGAACCCCCCCAGAGGGGGCATCCGTGCTGTCCAGAGCCTCTTCTATTTGGATTTGGGGCACAGACATCCTCTCTGAGAGTCCAAAGGCATAGAGGTGGGCTGGAAAGGACCAAGGATGGAGGTGAGAAGCCTCGAGGTTTGACCAGGTGTCACGAGGTGCTCAACACAGTTCCCTGGAGGACAGCTGAGGTGTGGGCCCCTGCTCAAGCACCAAACCAGCCTTGGATGAACACCTAGAAGGAAAAAAAAAAATGTTTTTGAGAAGGAAAAGGGAGTGAGGAAAGAGACAGCTCTTGCTGGAGCAGGGGAGGGAGAGTTTTGGGAGAGTCTCAGCACCGAGGTGCTGCTGGGGAGGGTGACCTCACCTCAGTTATCTGAGTGCTCTGGGGCAGGAACAGACAGGCTCAGGCTTTTAGCAAAGCTCTGGTTACCCACACCTCCAATCTTAACTCAAGGGGCCACAGAAGGGTTGCCAAGAAGGCCAGGACACATTCCCAGACCCCAAAGTCCTCTGGAGACAGCAGTGGATGATGCTGGATGTTGGGCTGTGTGGTTTTGCTGATTTTCTGCTTGGCAAACCCACATTTCCCCATTTGGGCAAATCAGGTCCAGATGAAATAGGGCAACTGGAAATAGGGGAAGTTTAGATTAAATATTAGGAAGAAATTCTTCCTAAGGGGGCAGTGAAGCCCTGGCACAGCCCAGAGAAGCTGTGGCTGCCCCTGGATCCCTGGAAGGGTCCAAGGCCAGGTTGGATGGGGCTTAGAGCAACCTGGGATAGTGGAAAGTGTCCCTGCCCATGGCAGGGGGTGGCACTGGATGAGCTTTAAGGCCCAAAATATTCTGTGATTCTGTGAACTCAAACTTCTCCCAATACTTTGAGTCAAAAGGAGAACTGGAGAAGGGGACTTATCCTTCCCCACACCACACCTCCCTCCAGTTTTACAGATCTGGGTTTAGTTCTGGGTTTGCTAAAACTGCAGCCTGAGGATTTAGCTCCCCCCTGACCCTCTGGCTGCAGTCAGGAACATGGTCCCAGACGTGTGAGGAACTAACTGGGGTGCTGGCATGGTTTGGGTTCAGACACCCAGGGAGACTTGGAGTTTCCATCACTGCCCACGTCCAGTTTGTCCGGTGGGAATGGCCCCTTGCAAACACCCCTTAGCAGCAGCACAGAGAAGCCAGCAGCTTCCTTCCCACTTCTCCTCCTGTCAGCACTCATGGAAGCCGTGCCCAAAGCTGATCTGACAAACCCTGGCACCTGGAGGGGTTGAGGACTCAACTCTTCAAGAGTTAAGCCCAGGCAGCTTCTGCATTCATTTGCTGGCAGGATCAGGTAAGAGACATTCTCAAGGTCGTGTGCTCATCTATAGCTGAGCTAGGAATAGATCCAGAGCTCTCCTCTGAACGTCAGGCACAAAACAAAATGCTTTTCTGCCTGCCTGGTGAGATGCCTGGAAAACCAGGCAGGATGTGTGCAGCTTCCTAGAGTTACTCAGCCATTCTTCTCCCTGCCATTTCCACAAAGGCATGTGCAGCTCTGAAATCCAGACCATAATTACGCCTCTCCAACCTTTTCAGTAAGAAGATTCAATTTAAAATAAACACCGAGTGAGAGCGAGACTTATCCCAACAATTGTGTGGGGGCACATGAGCTGAAGGAGGAGTTGATAGTGTACACACAGACAGTGTGGGGGTGGAGAATTAGTCATCTTGTGGTCTCCTTCCTGCTCTTATTTATGCTAATGAGAGTTTTACGGGGAGAGGGAGCACTCACAGGCACTCTGTCAGGTTGAAGCCAACAGCTCTCGTGCCTGGAACAGCAACAATTTTCCTTCTTCTGTTGAAAAGGAGAGGGGAAAGCCTGTTGGAGGGGTGCTCTGCAGTGCTCAAGGCATGTCAATGAATTTACCTTTCCTCCCACTCCAGCCTCCCCAAGTCAATAAAGGAAAACAAGTAATGACTTTAAAGACCCCATTTCTGAGCTTTTTTTTTCTGTTCTATGAGACCTCTGTGGAAATTGCTGAGGGAGGCCCAAACCCAGCAGTCCAAGAGTCTGCTGCAGTCCCACACTGGGCTGCTGGATTTGCTAATCCCCAGCAAAGATCATGTTTTTATGGTTTTCTGAATGCCACAGCTACAAAACAGAGCCCCACACAAACTCTTTTGTCCTGTTCTTCAGCATGTATGGAATCCTCAGGGTGGGAATGGCCCCTGGTATTTGAGCACTGGGCACAGCTCAGTTAACATGTGGAGCATTGGACCATGAAAACAGGACAGCAGCTTGGAGCATCCCCTTTGTCACAACCCTGCTGTCATCTCCCCCTCCCTGTCACCACAACTCCCAGCAGCTTTGGAGGAGGTTTGGTTTTTCTACCCTAAAAGCAGCATTGATTCAGCCCATCCTTCACTTGCTCTCTGGTGTAACATGAAATGTCTCATTCGCTCTGCAGGGACAACCCCGAAATTGGCAGCTCTCTCCCCCAGCCTGTTCAAGCTCTGAAGTGACAGAAGGGAGCCACCTCTAATTTCCTATCAATACCTTGGACTTGGATCAAAGACCTGCTGTGGAGAAAGAGATCTGAAAGTTTTAAGTGTGTGAAAAATGCCCTTGTGCTGTAACACAAACCCTTTGGTGCCTGAGAGTTACCCAATTCCCAGGAACAAACCTGCCTTTGGCTCAAATCCACATCCTCCCAGTCTCCCTGCCCTAGGCTAGGCTCCCCCTGGGCTGGCCTGTGTGAGGGGATTTAAGTGATTAATCCTTGATTTGTCTCATTATCACACTTGCCACAGGGAGTTCCTGCCACCCCTAATTAGGGGTAACGAGTTCAGCCCCAAAACGGGGTGAGGGTTTGCTCACACCTCACTAAGAACCTCTGCTCAGGGATTCCCCCCTCCCCTTAGATGAATCCTGAAGGCACAGAACACAACAGGTCACTGAGACAACAACAAAAAAAAACCCTTTAATTTCTTGCTTGGGTTAGGTTTCCATTGGGGAAGTCAACTGACCTACCCCAAGGGATCAGCACAAGTCTGGGATGGAGAAAATAGGAATGTTAAACTGGGAGTCCAAATATCAGCCAAGGTGGAGGCGTGGGGAGCAAATTATTCTTCTCCCTTCACTATTCCTGGTGGACTGTGGATTCCTGTAACACTGTTTCTTATTGCAGGGGAGCAGCAGTGACTGCAGGAGTCTGTGTTAGAGGAATTCTGCTCCTCTGGAGGCTGGGAAGACAAAAAAAGTCTCAATATGAGACAAAACCTCAGCTGACAGAAGCCCTTTTGCCCACACAGACCACGGATGACACTTCTGGCATGGAGCAAACAGGGCAGAGGCAGTGGTTCAACCTGTGAACGACCTTCAAAAAGCACCTCAGCCCCTTTGTGCCTCAGTTTCCCTCTCACTGAGAAGTCAGTCTGTCCAACTGGCCTTTAGGGACAAAGCTCTGGGGATTTTCAGAGATGTACAGAATCTACGCCTGGTGTCTCCGGGCCTCATCTGGGTGCCCCCACACATTCCGGTTTGGTGCAGGGACACCCTCTATGGTCCAGGGATTAGATTAAATGGTTCCCCTGATTGTTTACTCTGGAGGTTTGCACAGGGATCACCCCAGGCTGTGTAGACGCTCCCTGATCCTACAGAGGAAACCCCTGGAGTAAATCCAACCTGCCAACATCACCATCCAGCTCTGCAGCTGCCAGCAGCAGAGGAGGACCCTGAGCCTGAAAAGGTGGGATGAAGGAACCCCGAGGTGGAGCGAGAGGTGGGGGACAGTGCCTGGTGTGCAGGGAGAGATGTATTTGCCTCCCTCCTTGCACAGCAGTGACACAGGGATGGGTGGGGGTGACTGACCCCCCTGGAGGTCTATGACCCCCCCTGGGTGTCTGCTGCAGGTTGGGAGAGGGGTAGAGAAGAGGAGATGCCTGTGAGAAGGCGTTGCCATAGCAATGGAGTCAGGGAGGACTCCGGCTGCTCACGGAGGTGGATGGATGTTCCGGAGCATCCCCAGGGCAGCGGAGACTCAGAGGCCTCAGGAACGGGGTGAGGGAAGAACAGAGCCATCAGGATCAACACTGCAGCTCCCTGGAGCTGGTGGTTCCCTTTCAGGGTGGTTGCACATCACTCATTCCTTTCCCCATGCCAGAATGAGCTCTGTCTGGAGAGGAGCTGCTGTGCTGTGTGGATTTGGTGAGCTGGGGGCTGCCTCACCCTGCCAGAGCCACCCCCATCCTGCTGCTCTGCACAAGGCTCCTGCAGAGCTGGAGAACAAATCCCCGGCCACCCCACGGACTCTGAGGAGAGCTGGTTTCCCTGGATTTTATTATTCAGTGTTTACCCACCCAATCCTTTTCTGTAGCAGCTGAAATCCTCTCCTGCAGAAAACCAGCCTGGTCCCAAAGTGACTTTTAGCACCTGCAGAAAACCAGCCCAGTCCCAAAGTGACCTTCAGCTTCCCTTCTTTCAAAAGGACAAAATTCCAGCACCATGAAGAGCTGTCTGATCCTGAAGCCAGGACACGCTCCTGGGCTGGAAATGGTGCTGTCAGGATCAGATGCTCTCTGCCTGCTCTGGATGGTTGGGACAGGATGGAAAGGGCTCTGCCCATGCTGGAGGAGTCACAGCAGAGCCCTCAGTGACACTGAACACAGTGCCCATGGAGACCTTCCAGCCATGCTCCTGTCTGTGAGCTTGCTCTTTTCTCCATGGAAAGATAACAGCACTGATGAGACCAAAATGGGCATTACAAGTGAACATGCCTTTCACAGCAAAACGGGGAAGAGGGAAAAAGAGGAGCTTTCCATTCACATATGACCTGGAGCAAGATGAGGCTTTGCTCCAGCACATCCTTCTGTCCAAATGGCCTCCAGAAAAAGCCCTGAACACTGCAAGGGAGGAGGGGAGAGCAGTGGGGGCTGCAGAAAATCCATCAGAGGAGTGGAGGGATGCAGAGATGGCTGTCCCAGCCCTGGAAGTGTCCAAGGCCAGTCTGGACGGGGCTTGGAGCGCCCTGGGATAGTGGAAGGTGTAAGAGGGTGGATGAGCTTTATGGAAGGGATCTCCCTTCCAGCCCAAACCATTTTGTGATTCTGTGAGATTAGGGGGGACCAGTTCACACTCCCTGCCCCAAGGCCCTCCTCCCTGGCTGATTTCCAGCATCACCGGTAGAGTCAGAACCTGTTTCAATAAACACATCTGCACCTTCCTGCCCGACTACACCTCATCCCTCCTGCATCCCCCACACAGCTCCTAGCAGGATCCTGGTGAGGGAGCAGGGCTGAGGCTGCTGCCTGCTTCAGAGGGCTCCTTGCAGCTCCATTTTCAGGCCAGTTAGGCTCCCCCCGATCAGCAGATTTCCAGGCTTTGTGTGGAAATCCTGCATGAAGTAGTGTTTGGCATTCCAGCAAACCAGTCTTCCAGTCAGCTGGAAGTAGCTGCAAACTGGGGAGCTGGATGGGGTCAGTGCTTTCAACCCATTGGCCCAAACAAGGCAAGATTCCTCTTAGGAGGAAAAGGATCAAGGAGCAGAAGCAAAGGCAAGTTTTCAGGCTCTTGGTGAAGTCACCGTGTCCACCCTTGGGGTGTTCTTCTGACGTCTGTGGAGCCATGGATTGTGGGCGAGGGTTTCTCCTCCACGCACTGCCCCAGGCTCCCAGCAGGTTTTGGGGCTAATCTTGGAGGTGGCACAGCTAACCTGTCCCCAGAGATGCCCCCAAAGGACTTGTGGCTTGGCACAGCCGGTTGTTCCCCTTTTTTCCCTGCTGCCACTCCAAGCATGGCTGCGTTTTCAGCAAGGAGAGGCGGGGACCTCTGTGCCCGTGTGCCCAGGGTAATGAAAAGGGCTGGGATTCCTTGGGAATGAGCCAGGGCAGGCTGAGAAATGCTCTCTTCCCAGGAGACTAGTACGGGGAGTTATTTTTTTCCCCCAAATGCAGCATGCAAGGGTGTGTTTTCAGAAAGGAAAAAAAAAAAATAAATAAAACCTAACCTTTTTCTTTTTTTGTTTTGCTGCGCTCCAATCTGCCCAACACTGAGCTCAGCCACTGCAGGGACAACACCAGGGCCAGCTCCCACTGGAGACCCCCAGGCTCCAAGTTAACATGATCAGGGGAGTGAGGTCAGCCCCTCAGTGACCCTCTAATCCCCTTTACATGCCCCCTGTCCCATCCAATTATGCAAACCATGATCGTCCAACCTCTGTCCTCAGACCTGTCTTCTCCCAGTGCTGAGCTGCACTGTGGGATTTAACATCATTTAATATCAGCTGGCTGCAAACAGACCCTCCTCTCCCTCCTCCCCCCCAGAAGGGCTACGCTGCACTGAGGCTGATTATTTTTATAATTTTTTTTTTCTTTCTCCCTGCAGTGTCTCTGCTACATTTTGCAAACACCTAATGGCTGCAGGGCTGTTGCAAGCCCGGAGCCCGGCAGAAGCCGGATTCCTCCCGTTCTGCCAGATTTTTGTGGTGCACAGACCGCCCCCCATGAAGGATGCGGGGGGGACTTTAATGGGCATTTGAAAGCAGAGAAGAGCTGGGATGCAAAAAACCAGCAGCAGCTCCCGCGTGCTGAAATGATGGCTGGCACAGAGCAAACCCACGGCAGCCAAAACAGCCTCATTCCCGCTGGAAAGTGGGGAGTTCCTCGGATACAGGGGATGAGCAGACAAAGCCAGAGGAATCAGCCGGGCACAGCTCCTCGCTGGAAGCCAGGAACTTGGTTTTCATCCATTTCCCCCTCCCTTTTCATCATCCCCCCTTCCCCTCCGTTGAGGTCCCCGATGTAGAAAAGCTCCGGAGGGTGAAGGATTGTGGAATAACAGGGGGAGCAGAGCAGGGAAACAGGGAGGGGTGTCCTTAGAGAGGTGCCTGTGGTGGGAGAGGTGTCAGCCTGCCCGGAGCTGTAGGATGGGGATGGTGCCCTGGTGTGCAACACCCCGGGGCGTTCGGGCTGGGCTTGCACAAACACTCGTGCTGGGAGGGGTGTGGGCTGGCGCTATTATTTTAACAATTACACCCAAGCTGTTATAAAGGGCTCTGAAGAAGTTCTGACTGTTTTCCTGTATTTTTTTCTCCCCTCTTTGGTGTAAACGTGAGCCGCGAGGGACAGACCTGAGCAGGTGGAAACCTGCCCTGCTCAGCTCACGGTTCAGCCTGATTCAAAAACCCGAGGTACCGACGCCCTGCGAGGCCACCACGCTCATCCCAACCATGTCTGCACTGCACAACCCCACAAACCTTTCCAGGGCTCCTGCTCCTCTCGGGTTGGGGGGGCTGAGGGAGCAACAGGTGATTGTCCCAAAACCCGGCCAGCCTCTTCCCTGCTACACCTCACCCAGTGTGGATAAACCCTCCCGGAGCGGATGAGAAGCCTCACGCTGCTCCCAGCCGAGAGCGAAATCCACGAACATCATCGGGAAGGAGGATTCAAATATTTCCCCAGTCAACGGGGAGCCATCTCCAGGGAATGTCGGCGGGGGATTGCGGCCGGGGGGACACTTTGCAAACCCCAGCCCTGCCACACGAACCAGCACGGCAGAGCCCAGAGCTGACCTGGTGCGCGGTGGGGTCCCCATCACCCCTCACTGCTGCTCCCCAGGGACCTGCTCCTTGCCCGGGGGTCCCCTCCACGACAGCTCCCGTGCCGGGTGTCCCCCGGGGTGGCTCTGTCCCCAAAAGCCACCACGAGCACCAAACTTACCGGGGCTGGAATCAGAGAGGGGATGGCACGGACATCTTGGCTCCCTCCTTCCACCTCGGGTCCCCAACTTGGTGTTTGCAGAGCGGTGTCACCAGTGCCTCCCGGAGTCTGTCTCATCCTCCTCCTCCTCCTCCTCCTCTGTGTCTCGCTTCAGAAATCTGTGTGTGTGGTGGTTGGTTTGTTG
>VXBB01014212.1:60465-82607 GCA_013399915.1 Illadopsis cleaveri | reverse complement strand
TTTTTTTTTTTTTTTCACCCTTCCCTTCTCCTGCCTGAACCATCCCTCCTCCCCCTCCGCGGGCAACAGGGAGAGATTTACAGCCCCTTCTTGAGCTCCAGCATGGAAGGGCTGGGATTTCCCACCTCCCTTCGAATGCCAGGGGTACCCCAGACCCCTCCACAGCAATTTAGAGGCTATGCCTGCCCAGGGTTTGGAAATTTGGAGTGCAGAGAAGGGGGATGCCCTGGATGCAGCAATGCAGATTCAGAATGAACAGCAGCATTTTCACATTTCTGATGAAAATGCAATTTTTTTTAATTTTTTTTTTTTTTTAACCAGCATCCATTTTTGTCAGATTTCAGATCTGCATATGCAAACTCAGCCTGGTGATCAGCTCTTCCTGTGCTGCAGGGAGGCACCTGAAGGCTGATGGTGATGGAGAGGCACCAAGGGAGATGGAAGAACTGTTGGCTGCGTGTTAAAACTGTCTGACCAAGACCTACAGGAGCTTCAGCAGCAAAAGGAATCCCAGAATCCCAAGATGGGTCAGGTTGGAAGGGATCACAGTGGGTCAACTGGTCCCACCTCCCTGCTCCAGCAGGGTCATCCCAGAGAACAGGGCAGAGGGTTGTGTCCAGATCATTCTGGAATATCCACATTGAAGGAGACTCCACTCCCTCTCTGGACAATCTGTTCAGTGCTGGGTCACTGCACAGGAAAGTTCTTCCTCATGTCCAGGTGGAACTTGCTGGGCTCAGTCCCTGCCCATTCCTGTTACCCTGTTGCTGGGTTCCACACAGCAGAGCCTGGCCCATCAAGCAAGTGGGACGTTCAACATTTTCAGCGAAATCTCATCCAAACCAAAACTGTGCCTGTTCCCATGAACCAAACAGCACCAGGGAACAGACAGGCACAGGGTGAAGCAGCCCCTGGCCTGGGTTTGGTGTGGGATGAGCAATCCAAGGACATGGCTCGGGAATGACCAAGGCTGGGGCCCCTTGCTGACAAACAAGTTGGATTCAGCCACCCAGATGTGACAGCCAGGAGCGCTGAATGGCAGGGATGTGGCCAGACAGAGTCAGTTGGCCTCAGGGCCAGAGCCCAGGTCTAGCAGGATGAGTTTACAGCAGAGTTGCTGCTCCCAAGGCTGGATGTCTGTCTGTCTGTCTGTCTCCTCACAGGAACAGACCACACACTATCACCCGCTCCCTCTTCTGTAAATGTTTATTTTTAATTTGGTTGTGTAATGGATTTCAAATGAGCTGCCATAAGATAGCAGTGAAAGGCTGCAGCCACGTCCCTCTGAAGCTGGTCCATGGGGTTTGAATGTTTTTTGGCCTGGATTTATCTTGGATAAATTGTCTTCATACAAAAAAAACCTGGTGGGGAGCAGCTGAAGCACAGTGGTGCTCCCACTGGTGATGCTCTAACACCAACCACCTTCAGTGGACACCTGAAATCAGGTGTGGTCAGTCAAAATAAACCTGTGCAACACCAGCACTGTCCACACCTCTGGCTCCATATTTTTTTTCTTTTCCTCAGACACAAGGAATCCTTTCTGTTGCCCACAGAACTCCAGAGACTGCCAGTTCCCACAGCATCCCTGGGCACAGGATGTTTTCCAGAGGACTGCTGAATTCTTGGGAACACCCAGATACAAGCCTGAGTTTTTTCCTGGGATGAGGTTTTGCAAAGCCCAAGCTGGAGATTGGTTGCTATGGTGGTAGTTTGTAGAATCATGGAAGGGTTTGGGTTGGAAGGGATCTTAAAGCTCATCCAGTTCCATCCCCAGCCGTGGGCAGGGATATCTCCCACTAACCCAGGTTGAACCAAGCCCCGTCCAAACTGGCCTTGGACATTTCCAGGGATGGAGCAGCCAGACATCCTTGGGATCCCCTGTGCCGATCTGAACACCACAAACTCTGTAAGGTGCCTTAGAGCCCCCTAAATCTTACCTCGATCTTCTGAGCTGCCTCTTACCACCCAAAATGGGCAGAAATGAGCATTCCTTTATCACAACAGCAGCAGCTCAACTCAGTTTGGATTTGATCCTTCTCCTTCTTGCCCTTGTCTGCTGGATTGGGGTGATTTCTCCCTGCAGGTATCCTGCTAACAAAGCATGGAGGAGCTGGATCTCCTGGCAGGGTTGTGTGGCCATTCTGTGGGACCAGTGCTGGAATCTTGCAGGAGCATCAATGGTTTCTTCTCAGCTGGTCCCCAAATAAATGTTTGTCCCCTAAAGTGAAGTCACTCTAAAGAAAAGTTCCAGAAGTACCTGAAGGGAACTTATAGGAAAGCTGGGACAAGAACATGGAGTGACAAGACAAAGGGGAAAGGGTTCAAATTGAAAGAGAGTGTCTTTAGAGGAGATATTAGGATGAAATTCTGCCGTGTGAGGGTGGTGAGGCCCTGGCACAGGTTGCTTAGAGGAGCTGTGGCTGCCCCTGGATCCCTGGAGGTGTTCAAGGCCTGACTGGATGGGGCTTGGAGCAACCAGGGATAGTGGAAGGTGTCCCTGCCCATGGCAGGGGATGGTCTTTAACGTCATTTCCAACCCCAACCATTCTGTGATCCTGTGGTTCCCTGGGGCTCAGCCTTCCAAGGGTGGGAATTGGAGGCTGTGGTCCTCCCAACCATCATTATCCCATCCTAGCCAGGAGCAGCCCCCACACAACCACAGGGACTAGTACCAGGAAAGTCCTCTGGCATGGCTGGAGAACCACCTGGGGGCAAATCGACCTGGAAACGTGGCAGAGGCACCTCCAGAGGGCAGCAGGTCTCCAGGTGATGCTGTCCTCTGGTGTCCCCAGGGGCTGCAGAGGTCGGTTGTTGTCACCTGGCTGCTCATCTCCATGGGTCACTGAGGGACATGGCACTGGCCTGTTTCAGTCTTCACAGAATCCTTGAATGGTTTGGGTTGGAAGGGACCTTCCAGATCTAATTCCAGTCCCTTGCCATGGGCAGGGACACCTTCCACTAGATCAGGTTCCTTCCTTGGGGTATCTACTTTATTTTCTCTATGAGTTTCTCCCAGGTGAGTCAAACATCAAAGACCAAACCAAGATCAATTGTGCCTGAAATGCTACTACAGTCATGGAGGGAATTTTCAGCCCATTTGTTTTTATTTCAAAGGTAAAAGTAGATCCATTTGGTGATTCCATAACTAACTTTGTAAGTGTGTGCATTGAGTTAGTGAATAATTCTTCCCTCAACTCAAAAAAAATTCCTGAAAAGACCTGAAGAACTAGAAATCATTTCCAAATAAAATCAAGGCCCTTTCCAAAGATTTTGACTGATTTGTAATAGCTTTCCTTTGATAAACCCACTAACCCAATTCATTACAGCAATCCATAAAAGTAAAAAGCATTTAAAATCTCAGGACTGATATATGTTTTTTCACCCTCTCTTCTTCACTGGAACGAAGGGATTTCAGTTCCACTTTCACCCAAAATATTTGTCGTAAATTAATTCCAGAAGTGCTAGTGAATAAAAATTCCTCCTTCAGTCTTACCTGTCCACCCAGTAAAGCCTCATCACCAAAACCCACAGGACTGGAGGGGTCTTTAAAAATGCTGTGACTGCCCTGAACTAATTTCCTAGGCTTTGTGAGCAAGGGAAAGGTAAGAAAGGCCCATCTGAGACTTTTGCTTTAAGTTGAGGTGAATGAAGGGTGGAGTCCAAGATGCAGCTTCCCTCCCTTGTCACCCCAGAATCACTTCCTGCTCACTCCTCTAGCAAGAGTGGGGTGGAATTCCCTGGATTTGTGACTTGTCAGGGATTGTCAGGGAACATGGCTGTACTTCAGCAATTGGTGGCTTGACAAACTGAATCTGGACCATCTCCTCAATGCAGGACAATAAAATGAAAGACCAATGATTGGATTTTTATAATTTTTTTTCTTTCACCCCAGCTGTTGGAATTTTTTTCTATTTCTAAACCAAACCAACTCCTTTGGGGGCATTAAAATGTGAACAGCACTTGAAATGTGTTTGCTTGTTAGATTCCTCTGTTTTGCTGTTTCAGACTGATGAATGAGCCATAAAATCAAATGTTTGCAACACTCCCAATGTCCGCTATTCTAGAGAGAGCCATACTTTGGAATTTGCCTCCAGACAACTTCTCCTGCAGAAATCCATCAGAAGAAGAATGTTATCTCAGCCAGTGGTGATCCTTGAAACCGCAGGACCAAGAGTAAAGATCCAACCTTCTCTTAAATAATATTTTCACCCTTCATCTCAAAAAAAAAAAAAGCTGATTAGCATCCCATTGCTCAGCCAGTCTCAGACAGGATCCCTGTTGTCCTGTTGGATGAGGCTCTGGCTGGTTTTCCTTTCTCCTTGTGTCAACATGCAGCAGCTTTATCCAGAATGCAGGATCAGGAGGTGACACTCATCAGCTTCAGGCCCTCAGGTGAGTTGGTGGGTCTGGAACCCTGGGGGTGAAAATGAGGATGGTGGAGCTTCACAGCTTTGCACAGTAAAAATAGGAACGATCTGGAGCTTCTGGAGCGATTCCAGAGAGNATGTCCCTTCCCACCCAAACCATTCTGTGATTCTCTGGTGCCCAAAGACCCTTTGGAATGGAAGGCCCTGAAAACCCCCAGTGCAGGGAGATTTGAGCTGTGCCTCTCCCACAGCAGCTCCAGGTGGGCCCTGGGTGCTGAGCACAGGCAGAGCTTTGTGCAGCACCACAGGCAGTTAATTGCACAGAACAGAGGGAAGGCAGATCTCACAAAATCTCACACACAAATGATGAAGAGATACCAGGATGTGCTGCCAGCTCTCTCCTGTGCTCTTCCCCCTATGCCCTAAATGGCATCAGCTGTCTTGTACTTGTTGAAGAAAGGAGGAAGAACATGACCAGTCTCTTTAGGTGAGGTCTGAAGCGGAAACAGAACCTCAAATGGAAAGTGAGTGAAGTTACAGCCCGGTAACCCAGCTGATTACAAAAAAAGAAACTTCTCAGACTCGAACCTGACTGGTGATAAGCTCACTGAAAGTCAAGTGCACGCAATAAATAACCCCACCCCTTCCATTGGCCCAGACTGCTCTGAGCTGTGAATGGGCCAATTTAGACAACTCCAGACCCATATTTCTCCTCCCATTTTCAGACCAGCCTTATACCCTGAGGCTCCAGGGGACGACTTTCAGCTCACCCCAGCCTGAATGAGGGCAATTTGGGGCCCTGTTTGCAGCAGGACCAGACTTCTCACAGCCTGAGGAGCCTTTGTGGGTTCTTCTAAGGTAGACCCCATTCTAATATTAGTAGTGTGTGAGAAGTGTGGTCACACTGCTGGCCCTCCACTGCTATAAGTGTAACAAACCAGCTCCATCTGTCATTCAGCTGTTGGCAACAGGAAACCACCAACAGCTACTCAACACACACACGACGACAAGAAGAATTAGAGTTTTCTCTTTCTGCATGCTCCAAGGATTGGAACTCATCAAGAGGAGCTGATGGTCCCAAGCTGATGATCTGGAAGGGATTTTTCAGCTCTGGTGGAAAGCTAAGATTGAGTGGGATATGATTTAATCTGAACACAGGACTCTTGAGGTAAGTGCAAATGATTTTCCAGCAGTTTTCCTTCCTTCCTGCTGCCTGTTTGTTGTCTGGTGCTCCACTGGGCATATTCCCTTAGGATGCAGGATGATTTATGGACCAGCCTATGGACCAGTGATTATTAAAGCCTTTAGGGTGAGATGTCCAATGAGCCAAACTGCTGCTTTGACCAGGATAGGGGGTGTGTCTGTCTGTCCTTCTGGCAACTTCCCAGTGCTGGAATTGGGAACACCTTGAGGTGGGACTGATGCTCCAAGTCAGACACTCACGCGGTGGGTTCTCTCTCAGGCACAGGTTGACCTTTTTTCTCTTAAAAATAGTGAAAGTAGATGATAGCCAGGAGTGAATGAGTTTCATTCAACTGAATTTCTTGGAAATGAGAGTGACAGGAGAAAATGAAATCAGGGACCCAGTTCTGAAGCTGAGGGGAGGTGGAAGTTTGGGTGCTCAGCTTCCAACACAGCAGCCTTTGGGTGCTGCGGCCAGTGCGGGGAAGGGTCAAGTCTTTAACTCCTGATTAGTAGAGATGCACATTTGGGATTTTTGAGAGTTTTTACTTTCTTCCACCCCGCAGATGGTTTATTAAATGATCTCACTGGATGCAATATTTTGTTTTCACCAGCTCCTCCACTGAAGCTGGTAAAACCACTGCAAAGTTAGCGCTGGTTGTAGACAAAGCTTCTGGCAAAGTTGGAAACCACCAACAGAGCTGTAAGAAGAGTGGACTTGCTTCTTCTACCCTGGTCACTTCCCAGGATCTGCACTAAGCCTATAACTTTCATCCCTGATTAAAAATTAGGTCAGGCTCAAAATTCCAGAGCTCCAAATTGGAGCATGGATATTTCAGGGTATCTGTGCTTGCTGTGGCACTTTTGGGAGGGAATAGCACTTGCTGCTTTGTGGGGTATTTGCATCTCAGTCCTCCTCAGGTGTTTCTTCATGGCTTTGTGGCCAATTATGCCCCACTGAATGCTCTTCAGAGTGCTTTAGTTACCCCACTCATGATTTGGGGCTATTTCTTGACTCTCATGACGAGCTGCTCTGATATTTAATAGATTATGGATTTTTAACAGTGCAAAACCAGGACACTGCCAGCAGTGAGGGTTCCTGCTGCATGCAGAGCACACGCACATGGTTCCCACTCGAGTACGTGCTGGAGATGGAGAAGGCAGATGGAAATGAGGAATAAAAAAAGGACAGCTGCAGGGCAGCCCAGGCACCCTCATTAATATGCTCGGTCAGTCATTCTGTCAAGGTTTAGGTCATTTTTATCAGAAGGTTTGAGGGCTGCAGAGCTTGTGATTTCTCGTTCATATTCTGCTTTCTTCTCCCAGACCTCCTGCAGCGTTTTCATTATACTGGTACCCAAAAGTCAGTGAAAAAAATCCCTTCTGGCCCATTCTTGGTTTGTTCTGCCAATACAGGGATATTGCTGCCCCGTGAGGATTGCAAAGTCAAAACCTGAATTTTCTGGTGGAGGAGGAAAGACCCAAGGCATATTTAAGTGAAAATTTTGCAAAGGTGCTGCTGATTCTTCATCTTCTTTTCCAGTGAATTCCCATGTTCAGTTTAATCAGCGTGGGATGTTCTGGGATGTTGTAATATCTCAGCTTTCAACTGAGATGGTGTGCTCCCAGCTCCTCTTAATTAAACCCACAATATCTCAGGATGGGCATCCCATTCCCTCATAATTTGGGCTGTGTGTCCCTTTCAAACACGGCTATCAGTTCCTTTATTTCTGCTTTGTGACTTTCTTCCTGACTGACCTTTCAACCTTTAATTCTCTGTGGCGCCTTGATGGGCACATCAACACCCAAAAAGGCCTTGAGGACATTTTCAGAAACATCCCAGGTTTTTTTTCATCTCAAGCAGGTGTGGAAAGGGGGAGATTCACACTGATGGATTTCATGGGGCTCACAGGGTTGTGCTGAGCAGAGTAGGAGCTCCTGGGCACGCTGGTACTTCATCATTATTTGCCGTCCTTCCTTCCCCTCATTCTTTCCATTCCATCTGTGTAAAAAAAGGAGTTTCCTCACTGCTCCTCCATGGTTCGTGAGCCTCTGGAGGCAACCAAGCGTTGAGTTCCCTTGTAGCCAATAATTTCCTGCAGGGGTTCTATCACGGGCAAAAAATATTTCAGGACGCCTGGGGCTAAATCCTCACCAGCCCCAAAGTTTCCATCCATGTCTTAATCCCATGTGGTGCAAGCCAGCTTTTTTCATTAGGCTGACACCACGTTGCAAGATCAGAAGTAGCTGGGGGGGTAAAAAAGGATGAAATTCCCCCTTGCAAAGGTCTTGGCAAGAAATTACAGCCCCGGGGTCCTGATGCTGCTTGTGGAAGGAGTAGTTGCACCACTGGACATCACTGGACAAAACGGGCTATGCAGGGTCACGGTTCTTGCTTAAAAATAAATAGGAATATAAACCAGAATTCCAATATTTCATGCTGGACAAGGCATTTGCTTCTCACAGGTCAGCCTGCTTTCCATATCAGGTTTTAATCCACCACAATGTCCAGCCAAAAGATCTCCCTCGCCACCAAAAACCAAGCTCAAACCACAGCAGTGCCTTGTTTAGAAGCAAAAAAAATGAGGTTTAATTACGTTTTTTCCCAAGAAAATGTTACAACCGAGCAGGAGAACAATGTTCCTGTGAGCAATTCTGTCTTTGTTAATACTGGTCAATTTTAATTTCAAAAATGTTGTGGTCTTGCCTATTCAAACTTCCAAATGCCTGAAGGAGAGGGACACGGTTGAGCAAAGGTGTGGGAAGTGTGAACTGTGTGGAATTACTGCAAGGAATGATGTTGCTTCATTTACTGGAGACACAGCAAAGAGGGAGAGAATAAACTTGCTGTCCACCATGGAATCACGGAATGGTTTGTGTTGGAGGGGACATTAAGGATCCACTCTTTCCAGCTCCCTGCCACGGGCAGGGGAACCTTCTACTATCCCAGGTTTTTCCAAACTTTGTCCAACCTGGCCTTGGACACTTCCAGGGATGAGACATCCACCATGGGCAGGACAGGCAGTCAGGAGTCTTTCAGTGAAGGAAATTAGTGGTGGTTGTTAAGAAGTCATTTTAAGGCAATGGGAATTGGAGGGCTGGGATAGACTGGTAGGAAGCAGTGGGAATTTTTATCACTGAAAGCTTTGGAGTGCAAGTTAGGGGGTCTCTGAGATTATTGACCTTCGTGGTGCCAGTTCTACATTTCTGCCACCCAGTGAAATACATGCGGCTTCTGAACTGAAATGTGCTTTTCAAAATCATCCCCCTGCATTTCCCCCTCTTTATTTATTTACTTACACACTTATAAAACAGTTTTCCAAATCTGACCCAATCTCACTGAGGATTTCTGCTCCTATGGAAGCCGTGGAATGTGTTACTGATCAAAAGGCAGCACCCCTGGGGTCCTGTGTGTCAAGCATGTGGGACACACAGCAGAAATAATAAACACATGGCTCACAAATGAATTCTTTGCTACTTAACAAGTGGAGAAGAATGAAAAAATACTCAGTGTCTGGGATGTTTGGTCTGCTTTGGTGATGGCAGAATCAGCAATGATTTTGGTAGATGAAGGTTGGGTGAAAAGCTCTTCGACCCTTGATAAAGGGACCTTACAGCCAAGAGGCAAAAGAAGGGCTTGGCTCCATGCCCAGGTCCCCGTGGTCCCAAATTACTACAGGATGGTGTTTCCTCATCTGTGGAAGGTCCCTCTTCTCCATGTGACCTGGGGTGGGAAAAAAAAACAAAACACCATAACAAAATGACTGGTGCAGAGGAACTGCTGGACTTCTTTCAGCCCAGACAGTTCCTTGCCCAACACCTGAGCCATGGTGGCATCCAGGGTTATGTGAACGACTTGGAACCATGAAATTTGGGGCAGAACATCTCAAAATGTGTCTGTGGGGGGATGATGCTTGAGAAGTGGGCTTTGAATAGAGGTTGTGGAAAAATCAAGGTGTCACCTGCTATGAGTGATTGAAAGAGGGAGAAGTGACGCCGTGCTAAGTACGCAGAGAAATTGATAGAAAAGTTTTAAATTGACTTTTATCTCAACATTTTTTCCTGGCTGTCTCTTCCATATTTGGCCTTGACCATTTTAGAAGCAGAGGAAGAAGAGCACAGCTGCTTGAGGCATTAATGCAGCAAACTTGCACGATTGTTAATCGTTTTTTCCAGTGAAAAGTGCCAATATTCGTGGTGTTTCTGTGACAGAACCTTTTGAAAGGTGGTGATTTCCCATGGAATGCTTTTTTTTTCCCTGTGAAAGTAGTGGTGAAAAAGTTGGAAAAAACATTCTGTAAGTCACTGAGTGGTCTGCCAAAGAATAATAACTGTGAGTGGAAGGGAATTGTGAATGTGGGACTCTGTACAAGACTAGTCCTAACCAGGTGAGGAAAATCCTGGTTGTTTTAGTGCAATACTGCTGATGCCAGGCAGAGCATGGACGCTGCCAAAGCAGGAAACTTTAGGAAATAAGATTTATTCTGGCTCTGAAACAATAAATTCAGTCCAGATTAAATGTGATGTAACCTGAGAGTGGATCAGCCCCATCACTTCAGTGCCACAAGTAATGACTTCCTTTAACAAACCTGGTTGTGAGGTTTGGCTTTGTTCTGCCACATTTCTGTCTCCTTCAAGCAACAAAAGGATGTTTTGATATTATTTTAATTCTGAAAATTGAGTTAATCTTCTAATTTGGGATAAGGGATTCAAAAGTAATGGGTTCCTTCTTTCTTTACGAGCATCAGAAAGGAAATAATATTGAGACAAGGTCTTGGCTGCTGCAAGTAGCCAAGAATAGTCATGTTGTGAGTGTGGAACAAGCCTGGCAGGGAGGACTGGTCTGGGTAGGAGACACTTTCTCTGTCTAAAAAGGCTTTTCCTCATGGGATCCAGACAAAATCTCTTTGTGGCAGTTACTAGCAGAATACCTCCCAGTTGCCATCAAGCAAAACCTGCATTTTAATCCCAGTCCCTGGAGATATCCCTGCAAAACCAAAGGGACTTAATAATAAGTAATGGTAGTGAAATAAGAGGGAGCCCATCTTCACCCCGCACTCAGGGTGATCTGGTGCCTGTTGTCTGAGTGTCATCCCAAACACAGAGATAGGATCAGGAAAAATCCTCTGTTTTCGTTCAAACCAGGGAGAAAGGGATAGCCTGTCTCTTGGAAAGTAGAGATCCAACGGGAGGGCTGGTGAAATCAGGATAGATTTTAAATAAACGTAACAAACATACATGGATAGATATAATCCAAGAGCCACCACAGCTTCTGGAGACCAGCAGGGGTTTGGATGCACGCTCCAAATATTTAAGAGTGGGAAAGGAACACCAATATTGCCTGTTTTAGTAGCTGAGATGCTGCTTCAGCTTTCAAAAAGTCCTCGGAGAGCTCCAAAAATGGACTCTCAAAATGGAGTCTGGTGGGTTGGTTATAACACATCAGCGTCTTCCAAGAGCAGCAGGACACTGTCAATTAGCTTTTAATCTGCTGGAGGAGAGGGAACAGGGAGGTTCTGATGGTAAAGGAGACCACTCATTCCTAAAAGGGAAGAGAAAAGCTTGGCCAGCCCATGAAAACAATGTCTGGAGGAAATGAGCTGCCCAGCTTTTGCCGCAGCAGGATGGGGAAGCAGTCCTGGGGGTCAGCTGGGAAAGCAGAGGTACCTTCATCCTTCTTGGAGGGTTTGGAGCAAAGTTGGAGTCAGCTCTGCAGCAGAAATCCCACCAGGAATGCCTTTGGCTCAGTGTTAAATGGATGAAATGCCATGGGATGGGTATTGCTGCAGAAGGAGGCTGTGCAGGCGGGTGGCTGTGGGGTCATCCTGGTGGGCTGTGGGGTCATCTGGACAGAGACTTGCCCAGGAATGGCTTCAAACTGACAGAGAGTAGGTTTAGATTGGTTATTAGGAAGAAATTCTTCCCTGTAAGGATGGGGGCACCCTGGCAGAGGTTTCCCAGAGAAGCTGCCCCTGGATCCCTGGAAGTGTCCAAGGCCAGGTTGGATGAGGCTTGGAGCAACCTGAGACAGTGGAAAGTGTACCTGCCCATGGCAGAGGGTGGCACTGGATGAGCTTTAAGGCCCCTTCCAACCCAAACTATTTTGTGATTCTGTAATTCCATGATTTCACCCTTGTGTAGGGGCCTGCAAAGACCCTGGAGAACATCTGGGGGCTGATGTATGAAAACAGGGTGGAAGCCACCACCAGAAAGACCCTGCTTGGCTGGGTGAGATCACAGCCTCAAGGGGGAACAGGGACAGATGGAGCCCATCTGGAGTGACTGGGAGCTGCAAATGAGAGACTTTCTCCCTTTTTAGTGCCCTTTTTCACAAGCTTTCTGAAGGTTCCTCCTCCAGCTGCTTTCAGAGGACATCCCTGGGCTGAGGAAGCAAACTGTCTGGGCTTCTGGACTCCAGAAGTTCCATCTCGTGCCCACGAGATCCCCAGGCTGGAGGAAACACAGGAGGCCTCAGGATGAAGGGATGTGCCCCAGGTGACACACAGGACACCTTAGATACCAGAAAGACCTCCCTGGGGTGCAGTAGGCAAACCACACTACATCCAAACCTTTTTTTATTTTTAATTCTTGCTTTTTGAGTGGCTTGAACTGCGGCCATCACTGGGACAGACTCTGCAGCAGGCGGCTGCATCTGCTGGGTTTCCCCGCTGGCAGCAGTGAGAATCTGTCTCAAATCAGAAGCAGGTTTCTGTCTGGAGCTGCCGTGCTGTCTCCCTGTTCCCAGGATGACTTGGCAGACACTGCTTCAGAGCTCAGCCCTTGCTGCACTAAGGTGGTAGCTCCTCCTTCCCACCTCAGCGGTGGATGACAGCAGCTTTCTAAAAGAGCAACTTCCCTTTTTCATAGGGATAGGAAGTGAAGCTCATTTAGCAGAGGTCACCCACCAAATGGTGAGGCCCTGTTCTAAATCTCAAAGCACTCCACCTAACCTGACACTGTCCTCTTCTTCCCCAGCCCCAAACCTGAGCAGCTCAACCTCCATCCCCTGCCCTTAGCTGGAGGAGAATTGGGAAGATGCAAATTGGCAAGGGGGAGGTTTGGCAAATCTGCAAGGGTTTCCTCATTTCTGTGTCCCTAAGAGCAGGCACNCTGTTCTAAATCTCAAAGCACTCCACCTAACCTGACACTGTCCTCTTCTTCCCCAGCCCCAAACCTGAGCAGCTCCACCTTCATCCCCTGCCCTTAGCTGGAGGAGAATTGGGAAGGGAAGATGCAAATTGGCAAGGGGGAGGTTTGGCAAATCTGCAAGGGTTTCCTCATTTCTGTGTCCCTAAGAGCAGGCACACCTGGTTGAGGCCTGCTGGGCTGGGTGTCTGTCCTGATTGTCTTCAGTGTCACCCAGGCTTGCAGGGTGTCAGAGGTTGGTGCCAGGCTCTTCTCAGTGGTGCCCAGACACAGGATGAGCAGAAATGGACATAAAATAAACCACAAGAAGTTCTGCCTCAAACATGATGAAGAAATTCTTGATGTTGAGGGTGTCAGAGCACTGAAACAGCTGCCCAGGGAGAATGTGGAGTTTCTTCTCTGGAGACATTCCAAACACACCTGGTCGTGTTCCTGTGTCACCTGTTACAGGTGATCCTGCCTCAGCAAGAGGGTTGGACTGGGTGATCTCCAGAGGCCCCTTCCAAACCCAAACTATTCTGGGATTCTGGGATTCTGGGATTTAGAGATTTAGACATTCCGAGATTCTATGCTGACGNGAAATGGACATAAAATAAACCACAAGAAGTTCTGCCTCAAACATGATGAAGAAATTCTTTATGTTGAGGATGTCAGAGCACTGAAACAGCTGCCCAGGGAGAATGTGGAGTTTCTTCTCTGGAGACATTCCAAACACACCTGGTCGTGTTCCTGTGTCACCTGTTACAGGTGATCCTGCCTCAGCAAGAGGATTGGACTGGGTGATCTCCAGAGGCCCCTTCCAATCCCAAAGTATTCTGGGATTCTGAGATTTAGAGATTTAGACATTCTGAGATTCTATGCTGACACTCCATGGTGATGGACCCAGTGTGACCCCCAAGGACTTGCAGGCCCCTGTGCATGGCCCAGAGCAGCCTTGGAGCCCTGCATGGGGTTGTCTTCCTTTGTCAGGGCCACAGCTGCAGAGCCAAGGCCGATTCCCATCCCATGTTCCCAGAGGGGGCACCAGCCATGTGCACCCTGGAGCAGCCACCCCCACCTCCCACACCATCGTGTCCTCAGCCACCCTCTTGTTGTTCCTGTGTCCTGTGGCTGGTAAAGGCCTTCTGCCATGACCTCAGCTCAGATCTGCCCTGTGAAGCTTTCCCTCCTGTAAACAACATCACCAGTGTGGGGTGACCTTTAGCTTGTGCATGACACCCGTGTTTGTCCTGCTCAGTGGGGGCAGCTGAAGTGTAAATGTTGTGAGGTCATCCCAGCCTCGAGCTGGCTGACACCAAGCGTCCTTTTCCCTCCTGCTGCCACTTATGATACAAAGATGACGCTGTGCAATTACCCACAGAGGTGACCATGGTGGTTTTTGGGGGCCTCGTGATTGCAACAGCTTAAGAAAATACACTGAAAACACCTCAGAGGAGTCCAGATCGTTACACTCCCACCATGGGAAGCCTCTGTAGAAACAAACCCCGCTTCTTATACAACATTTATCTCCCAGGACAGAGTTTCAGCCTCTCAATTGAACGTGCTGAGGCAAAGTGAGAAAGTCACTTCCTCACAGCCACCCACAAGTCCCTGACCAGGTCTTAATTTGTTAGACCACGCTGCTATGGTTGAGTAGGTTCATAGAGGGATGGGTCTGGCTGGAATAATACGTGTTTCATCAGTAAAATGTCTTTTTTTAGTCACAGAAAGGAAAGATCATTGCAAAGCCAGTTTGTTGGGTTGTTTCCTAAAATTTGGTGGTTTGCATAGTGGAAGCACAATCCAGTCACAGTCATTTTCACTGTTTTTAATGACAGCTGTTAATAGCCTGTGGCATTTGCTGGGGTTTGTGTCTGGATTCTCTTCATGTTTCTTGCCTTCCTCATTGTTATTTTCATTGGCCAGGTTGTCTGGGAAGTGCAACTTCCACCCCCTCCCAGGTGATCATTTTTTATAATCAAAATAGAGCAAGGAATCCTTAGGGGGGGAGAAAAAGAGTCAGTTCTGACACAAAGACCTGATTAAAAAAAGAAATCCCATTAAAAGCGTTTGCAAAACCAGGCTGCTCCTGCGATTCGGGGGTGTAAAGCTGTGGCTCTCATGGATGGTGTGGATGTGATGGAAGCCAGAGGCCTCTGAGAGAAAAATTTGGGAAGGGCCTTCAGCCCCATGGAGCATCTGTCATGGGTCCGACCAGCGGCTCGTGCATCCTCGGATCGTGTCCCCAGGAGCAGCAGCGTGGGAAGCAGGCAAGTCGGGGACATCCCACCCCCATCCACGTTCCCCTGAGGGTGGGGAGAAGCCCAGCAGGGTTTTCTCTGTCTTCATCCACTCTCCCATCCCTCCTGGTCCTATTGCCTCTCTCCACAATCTGCGGGTTAAAGAGGTGGTGGAGGCACTTCCCAGCGCCTGCTGGACCGGGCACCGAGCAATGGTTTGCAGGGATGTTGTTCCTTAGGTCTGCTGCAAAAGGAGGGGAGGACAAAGAAGTGCCAGGTATGCATATCTTGGCAGTCCCATCCTCTCCATTCTCCCAGGGCCTGGAGGGGAAGAGAGGATTTACGTGTGGAGAAGGCTGGCAGGAGCTGGACACAGTTGGGATGAGTAGGGAAGTACTCTGGCATCCCATTGCTATTCCTGACAAGCAGTGGGAGGTGTTTAGGTGAGGAATTGGAGATGTGCATCCTTCCCTATAGCCCTTTGTCTCAGCTGAGTGTGGTGGGAGGGATCATCTTTCCCTCTGAGACCCGACCCAAAGAACTGAATTCCTTGGCACCAGCCTGCCACCAGGTTCATTTCTCCTCTGGGTCCTATAAAATGTGTCCTCTTCCTAGGAAAAGTCATCCTCTGGGATGCAGGGCCTCCAGGAAGGGCCTTTCCCAGGGCAGAAGTTTGGGTGGCCACATACAAAGAAGTGGAGCCCATCCATCTCCTCATGTTGTCAGGGCTGGGAGGGCCAGTACCTCCCCACATCCCTACAGATTCCTGTGGTGTGTCCTCCAAGCGCTGTGGAATGGAGCATCAGGGGTCCTGGCCAAGGGACCATGGCCTGTGCCCATTTCCATGGGGTTTGGATGTCAGATAGGGTTGGCCTGCAGAGGGGATTTCTCCCTACTGTTCCCCAACTCAGCCAGGACCCATCCACAATTTGGCCCACACTGACATTGTGCAGAGAGAGGTTTGAGCTGAAATTCGGGTGGAAATTCGAATTGAAATTCGAGTTGAAATTCAGGTGGAAATTCCAGGCTCTGCAGTACGTGCTGTTGGGCAGTGCAGTTTTGTCACAACACCTGTCCCACCTGAAGAACCCCAGAGTGGCTGGAGGTACCCAGAGGGACGTGCCTCATTCTCCTGGACCCATCCTCCTCCTCACCCACTGCAGTGCATCCCACTGCCCCTGAGCCCTGCAGAGACATTCCCAGCAGACATCCCACCTTGCTGCCTGGGCTGAGCTCATGAAGGAAGCATGAAGGGAGGTGGGATAAGCAGTCTGCCCTCCTGCTTTTCCCCTCTCCAAGACCCTGATCCCTGGCTCTGTTTCCTGGCCTGCAGCCTCCTGCAGCCCAGCCGAGCATCTGTCGGCTTCCAGTGGGATGCAAAGCTCAATGTAAGCAGCCATTTTTCCTCCAGACAGATGTTTTGATTAGGGAATGACAACTCTGGCAACAGGAGGCTGTTTTCTTCTTCTGGAATGAGCAAGAAGCTTTTATTATCTTCTTCTCTTTATTTATTTTTTTTTAATTCCCTGTCAAAAAAACTTTCTGCGTCTGCTTAAACTCAAGGTCCTGGAAATCTGTGCACTCTCACACCCCCCCAGCCTCGCACAGCCTTCTCCCGCAGATTGTCCCAGCTCTTCAGACAGGCCTGGAACAGATGGATTTTCTTCTTGGTTCGCTTGCTTGGGCCAGGTTCACCTGCAAATCATGGCCTAAGAAAAATGGTAGATTTAGAGCAGATATAAATTTTAATAGAAATGGAAATCTGGCTTAGATTTTAGCAGGAGGTCCTAAAATAAGCCAGTGGGCTTCAGTCTCTTTCCTGAAATGTGTACCCCTCACTTAGGGATAAATCACATGACCACAAAGCTCCTGGATTTGCTGTCCCTCTGCCCTGGGCTTCCAGGGAACAGACATTTCCAAGACAATTTGGCCACACTGGCTGTGCTTGAGAATGGGACCTGGACAGAGTCCAAGCCAGGGAGGAGGAGTGCGCTGGAATCGGGAAGGAGGAGGATGGGGCCAAGAGAAGGAGGCAGCTACAGCTGCTTTGGGGTTCTTGGGGTAAGAGGTTTTATGATGGATCAGCCCCAACATCAGCACCTGGCTTCAGCAGGAGAGCCCGGCTGCTCTTGGGGGTTCTTCACTTTCCCTTCAAGGGTCTTTGGCATGGACCAGAGTGTTTGACAGAGTCCTCATTGGGTAAATACAACCTGGCATCCATCAAAGATCAGGACTGGAATGGGGTCTGAACACCGCCAGTAGGATATTCCCAGTTCTCCAGTGAGGATGCAACATGGAAATCTCAACATTTGCTTCACTCCCCAGCAAGAACCACGATGCTTCTTGCTCTGGGCTCTCCAGATCTTCATGGGGACTTCCTGCAGTGCTGGAATCATGGAATCACAGAATGGTTTGGTTTGGACTAGAAGGGACCTTAAAACCATGGGCAGGGACACCTTCCACTATCCCAGGCTGTTCCAAAACTCATCCACCCTGGCCTTGAACACTTCCAGGGATGGTGCAGACAGACTTTGGCCACCATGTCACAGATGATGGCTGTAGCCTCCACCTTCTGCCTCTGAGAGGGACCCTGTTCATGGTTTAAGGGCTCTTTATAGCACAACACGTTGGTTTGGAGTTGTCTTCTTACCTCCTCTTAACAACGAAGCCGCAAATTATTTCAAAATATGAGCTAAAAAGGACTTGACCAAAACCCAGCAGAAGTAGAAAATGATCACAGCAAAAATCACTCCAGTAGCAAATCTTCCTTCTTATTTAAGGAGCTGATCCACCAAGATCTTCAGTAATTCTTCAATTTCGTGTCTTGCAAAGCAATCCAAGGGTGCCAGGTCAGGAAATGCTCTGAAGAGCTGTTTTATTGAGGGAAAGGAGAATTGAATGCATCTGTGATGTGCTGAGAACTGGAGGAAAATTTTTTACTGATCTTTTTCGCTCCTCACTGATGCAAAAATGCAAATCTGAAATGCTTAAATTATTGCATCTGAAGTGAATTGATTTCAGCAATTCTTTCAGAACAGGGAAGGACTTGCAAAGAGAAATTCAGCATTTAAAACCCTTCATAATAGGCTAGATCTGCATTTTCAAAGTAATTTTTTTAGGGGTTTTGAACCCATTTCCTTTTAAAAATATGTTCTTAAAAAAAAAAGAGACATTCTAAACTTTTAAAATGAATTAAAGTGTCTGATCTTGGTGAACTGTTAAAACACGTTGTTGCACCCACCACAGAATCTGGGTGGAAAGGGGGCTCATTTTGTGATTTCAGTAGGCTCGGGGTTTTTTTTGGAGCTGCCCTCAGAGCGAAACTCTATTGGCTTACTTGGGTATTAACCTCTTTTTCCATGGCAGCTTCATGGGGCTGAGGCAAATGGTGAGCCAAGACTTCTGCTTTTCTGCTCGATTTGGTCTTGTTTCCTTTCCTGTACCCGCCCATGCAATCCCAAGGCTGCTTGTTAGTGTCCTCCACATCCCTTTTGCAGAAAGTGTTGGATTCTCGTCAGAAATTACTTTTTTGCCCTGGTAGAGGAAAGCAGCCAACAGCAGTAGGTGGTGCAGGGCTGCTCATGGTAAAAATGAGATGGGCAAAGATTTGAAATGACAGAACCCGAAGCAATGGAGTGAAACTGAGCCCAAGGAGGTTTCGGTTGGACATGAAGGAAAGGTTCTTCCCCCAAAGGGTTTTGGGCACTGGAAGAGCTCCCCAGGGAATGGGCACAGCCCCAAGGCTGCCAGAGCTCCAGGAGTGTTTGGACAACACTCTCAGAGATGCACAGGGTGGGATTGTTGGGATGTCTTGGGTAGGGCCAGGAGCTGGATTGATGATCCTTGTGGGTTCCTTCCAGCTAAGGATATTCTATGGTTCTATGATCTTTGGAAGAGCTCCTTTTGACTCACTCCTGCAAAACCACGTTAACCTGCATTCACCTCTCTGTAGTCAAAATGCCACCTCAACTACCTCTGGGAAGGTTGCTAAAATTGCATTCTATCATTCCCCAGTGTGGGCACCAGCCCATTTTAGAGCTTCTGCCCATACATCCAGTGTTCCTGAGACCTGCACATCTGTCCCACGAATTCAGGGCTGGCTGCACCACAGAGCTCATTGTCCTGGTGTCTGTTGGCTTCTTCAGCTTGGCTCTTCCAGGAATATCTCTGCATCAAATATTTTTTCCTCATAACTAGCAGCAGCTATGCTGAACTCATAAAATTGTAGAATATCCTGAGTTGTAAGGGGCCCGTAAAGATCATTGAGTACAACTCCTGGACCTGCACAGGACCACCCCAAGAATTCCAACATTTTGTTTCTAAAGCTGTTTTTTTGCTAATTTTTTTTAATGCATATATAATCATAAAAATCCCAGAATGGTTTGGGTTGGAAGGGACCTTAAAGATCATCTCATTCCACCTCCTGCCATGAGCAGGGACACTTTCCACTATCCCAAGTCGCTCCAAGCCTCATCCAACCTGGCCTTGGACATTTCCAGGGATCCAGGGGCAGCCACAGCTTCTCTGGGCCACTTGTACCAGGCCCTCCCCACCCTCACAGGGAAGAATTTCTTCTGTATATCAGTTCCAAATTTCCTCTCTTTCAGTTTACACCCATTACTCCTTGTCCTATCAGTGCATTCCCTGATGAAGAAGCATATAGAAAAACTTTGCGTTGCCTTAAAACTTTTTTGTTCTGCTTGTTCTGCTTTGATTTTTGGTCACTTTAAAAAGAACTTTTTTTATTAATTTAGAGGTGTGAGGAAAAAAGTTTCCCCCCTCTTAGTTATCAAATAAACCCAACATTTTTAGATGTGAAAAACTATAAAGTCACAAAAGGAAATTTCCATGCATTTCTGATTTATTGTGCTCTCCCCAGTGCATCTTTCCGCTGGAAAAAAAAATAAAAACAGGGTGGGAGAACTATTCTGGGTGGCTTTTCTCATTTGTATTTTTCTCGTGAAGACAATTTTTAAAAGCACTAATCAGAAGTGAAACACGTTGGCACGATGTACACTCAACTCAGCCACCTTTATTTTGGAAAACAAAATTATTTAACAATTGAAGGGTCCACCAGGTGTGGACTCAGAGCTCACCAGCAGCTCTCTGCATCCAGCAACATTTGTCTGCAGGGCTATTTTGGGTTTTGTAAAACACCTGCTGGCCCAAAGGACAGTGGTGTTGGCTGCCAAAGGTGTCGGAGGCAACTGGGAGAGAGGGACCGGTGGATTTTGTAGGGACTGTGAATCCCCAGAGCTGTTCTAACCCCTTCTGTGCGTGGGTGGGCGTGAGTCACCTTTGTGGGAGGCTTGCCTCGAGGTGGGCTGTGTTGTTCCCCTCTCAGAGCTGCTTTTGCCGGGCTGTGTCTCCGACACGTGCGTGGGGACAAAGCCAAGCCTGGGCGAGGCTGCAGAGAGGTGGTTCCAGTCTCAGCAGGGTGCAGAAGGGGCTGCAGTGTCCCCACAGGGATGCACAGGCCAAGTCATGGTCCCCACTCCTCTCAAACCCTGCCAGGAGGAGTGGGATGACCCCAAGCCCCTGCTGGGACTTGCTGAGGTTGATGTTCCAGTGCCATCACCAAAAGAAAATTCTTGGCCCAGTGGAAGAAGTAGGGCACAGAGATGAAGGGGATGATCATGATTAGATTTATGGCTAATACAATAAATATTGCCAATGAATATCTAAATAGCAGCTCCATCATCTATTGCAATAGTTACAGTGTCACCAGGTCGTAGTTTCTCCTGTTGAGTCAGGAGACCTCCTCACTTTCTAAACCGCTCAAAGAAATCCAAGTGTGGCTCACTCCATTTGGTCAACAGCTTATGACTAAAGCATTACAATGCCAGCAAACTCAGCTAGAAATGTACAGATTTGCAGTCTTTGGCCCTGCAGAACCCACAATTGCAAAGCACCTATGGAGTTACTTTAGGATTTATCTCTGTATTTGACCAGAACTGAGAGCTTTTACTCACCCACCCAAAAGTGAGTGCTCCCTATCTTTGGGCTGGATGTCCTCCAGGTGTCCCAGCCAGGGTGAATACCCATCCAGAAGCTGCCTTCCATCTTGGAAGATCAGTTGGTCCAGTGGGTCCAATCTCCAACAGCATTTTATACCCATTTGCAGGCCCACAAATAATTGCAAACATATAATAATAATAATAATAATAATAATAATAGTAATTATTTTATTTATTTATTCCATTAATTATGTGAGCACCTGGCATTCTTATGATTGGACAAATTACATTGCCCGACACAGAGCGGAAGGGGAGAGGGAGGAAGGATATGTGTGGGAGGATATATTTGATGGCCCAAATATCTTTCGTTGCCATCACGCATTGAGAGCAACTGAAAACCCCAAAAGAAGCATCCATGATCCCATAAATGGTCTGTCAAGCCTCTCATAAGATCATCCTTGCGACATGACTGGCAGTAGAAGCAAATTGCTGACTCGTGCTGTGTTTCACATTCCCTAAATCTGCCAAAAATGTGGCAGCTGCATGAATTATCTCTCATTTGGGAGCAGAGTGTATCAAAGATCCCAGGATTTTCCAGTGAGACCATAACAAGGACAACAAATCAATGTCAAACATGTAGGTGGATTTTCTGTCTTTCACAGTTAGTAATGAGTGATAGCTAAAACTTATCCATCATCCAGCCTTGACTTAAAATGATACCTTGCTGTTCCCTGCATAAAAAGAAAATTCCAGCCACTCTCATGGCAAAAAACCCACAATCCAGAATCTGAAATCCTGGCACAAAGTTGTGGGTGGAAGAGCAGGAAAATTCCCCTAATAAATCATGTGCCATTGCATCACCAGATCTGCTAAGCAGAGCAAGCTCTAGGTGCAACCTGGAGGCTGCCAAATGAAAATGAAATTGCTGCAGGAACTGCTCTGTTTGATTTAATAGGTGAAATTCCCCTCCCAACCATGCTGTCAGTGCCTGGAGCGGAGCTGAGGCATGGGGACAGATGGATGGGCCATCTGTAACCCCAGGTCAAAGGAAATCTCAGAGATGAAAAAATTTTGGATGTGGGGGAAGTGTGTATCAGGCTATCCTGAAATATTTCCCCAATTCCTTCTATTTTGCACACCTTATCAGTGATAATAAAAATAAAGCAGAAGGGAGAAGACATTAAAAAAAAAACCCTTGAAATACTGTGATTGCTCCATTAGAAACCTCATTTTAGAGTCCCAGATTTTGAAATATTAGGTCTGTGCTAGAA